>NW_020871022.1:652506-657506 GCF_003789085.1 Penaeus vannamei | reverse complement strand
AAAGAGACGAAGAGAAGAGAGAGAGAAAGAGAGAGAGAGAGAGAGAGAGAGAGAGAGAGAGAGAGAGAGAGAGACGAGAGAGAGAGAGAGAGAGAGAAGAGGAGAGAAGAGAAGAGAAAGAGAGAGAGAGAGAGAGAGAGAGAGAGAAGAAGAGAGAGGAGGAGAGAGAGAGAGACGAGAGAGAGAGAGAGAGAGAGAGAGAGAGAGAGAGAGGGAGAAGAGGGGAGAGAGAGGAGGAGAGAGGGAGAGAGAAAGAGGGAGAGAGAGAGAGAGAGAGAGAGAGAAAAAAAAAACAAACAAACAAAAAAATTGAAATCAGGAAACAGACGCAGTGAAACCAGGAAACTCCTTCAAAGGAAAACCAAGATGAAGATGCCGTGAAAAGAGAGAAGTGTCACCATCGTCAAAAAGAAAACTAATGATCGAGACGGTATAAAAGAATGAAAAAAAAGAAAAAGAAAAAAAAATGAAGACAAGAAACTGGCCGGATAATGGAGTATTTTGTGGTGAATGGAGAGTGAAAGTAAAAGGGAATGGAAGAGGAAGAAGGAGATAAAAAAGGTAGAAAAGGGGGAAAAGATAGAGAAAAAGAGAGAGAAAGTATCAAATGTAAAGGAGAAGCACACAGAAAGGCTGAATAGAGAGTGAATAGATAGATAGATGGATAGACAGATAAATATAAAGATAGACAGAAAAATGAAGAAATAGATGTGAATATATACATACATACACACACACGCATACACCCACACACCCACACACAAACACAAACACCCCCCACAACACACACACATCACACACATATACATGATGAATAAATAAAGTAGATAGATATAGATAAAGATATATAAATAGACACACAGACAAACATATAGATATTTAGATAGGCAGATATATAAATAGATAGACAGCCATACAGACAGATAAATATATTAGACAGCCATACCAGACAGAAAAAAAGATAGAAAGAAGGAGACAAAGAACAGGAAAAAAATAACTGGACGAAAACTCTCTTGGATCGCGAGACAAGAGGTTAGTGATGATAAAAGACGTGTAATAAAATGAGGATAAAGTTGCAGAGAAGTGCGAGAAAATAGGAAGAGGAAAAACGAAAAGAAAGGAGAGGAAAAAGATCTTAAAGAGGGGAAAATACAAAAACAGAAAAAAGGAAATGTAGAATAAAAAAAATGCTAATCTTAGTTTCAGTGTGATTTGAGAAGCAAGAGAGAGAGAGAGAGAGAGAGAGAGAGAGAGAGAGAGAGAGAGAGAGAGAGAGAGAGAGAGAGAGAGAGAGAGAGAGAGAGAGAGAGAGAGAGAGAGAGAGAGATCCCCCTCACTCTATAATCGCCCTCTCTTTCTCCCCCTTTCTTCCTCTCTCCCTCCCTCACTCCATTCTCACCCTCACTTTACTGTCATAGCTGAAAAATATTTCCTTTATGTTTGGTACAAGTGTAAAATTAGTTCCCCGCCCACTTTATAATTTATGTATATCTTTTTAGGCCAACGATATATCAAGGCCGCACTTGAGTTATATTAAAGTCTCTTAAAGTTTCTCCTAAAGAGCTTAATCTCGTCAACACCTCCTTGTATTTTCCCTGGGCTTAACTTTAGTCAAAATAAAGAGGAAAAAGATAGCAAAACTTTATCGAATTCTCACTGACTGTACAGAGAGATATGATGATGGTGATGAGGATGATGATAATAGTGATAATTGATGATAATGGTGGCGGTGGTGTTGGTGGTGGTGGGGTGGTTGATGATGATGATAAAAGCAATAACAACAGTAATGATAATGACAATCCCAACAACAATAATACTAATACTAAACAAAACGTAAATCAAGACAACGCTTCAGATTAAAGATCCCAAATCAAGAAGGAAATTCCAGATAAAGACGACGACAGGTTTTCCTCCTTCCTCCCCCCTCTCCCACCACCCTATCCCCTCTTCTCCCACCACCCTCCCCCCCGGCCTCCGCTCCAACGAGGTGAGTTTCCGGCCAAATAAAGAGGAAAATAAGCATCGTTATCTTGGGTTCGAAGCTGCGTCTCTTTATCTCCGTGCTTCCGGTGTGACAACTGTCTGATCCCGATTCAACGTTGGTTTTATCAGCGTGAGATCTATCATGACAACGTGGTTGAGTTGCCGTTTGGTATGTTTTTTTTTTGTGTGTGTGTGGGGGGGTCTTACACTTTTTTTTTCTCTCTCTATTTTTTTTCTATGTCTTCCTTTATCTCATTTTCTCTCTCTCACTTTCGCTCTTTCGCCCATTCTCCGTATCCGTATCCCTCATCTCTTTCTTTATCTATCTGCCATTTTCTTCATCCTTATCCCCTCCCCCCCCCCTCTCTCTCTCTATCTTCCCTCCTTTTATTTCTCTCTCTCCCTCCAGCTCTTTTAATCTATATCCTCCCATCCCCCACTTATACCCTATTTTCTCTCTCCTACCTTATTTCACTTTTATTTTTTTCTCTCCCTTTCTCCAATCCTAAACATCTCCTTTTCTCTATTATTCCCATCCCTACCTCACTACCTCCCCGCATCTGCCTGTCTCCGTCGATCAATACAATATTTTTCATTCACTATCACCCAGACACATCATCGATAGACAGCTTTCGGACCCAAATCTCATGAATGATTTTGCTTCATTGACTACGAACACTGTTTTTCTGAATGATAGATGTTTCGTAATGATATTGTAGCATAAAACAGAGTATCGAACTCCCGTGTTAAAATTGTATGAGGCCAGTCCCAATGAACATTCATCATGCGGACATGCATATACAAAGAAATATCTGCATATCTGTCAGTCAAGACATGCATATCTACCGTATAGATAGATAGATAAATGCATTTATATATCTGATAAATAGATATGTATTTGTTTCTGTATATATAGACGTCTGTATACACGAATATTCATTGGGTTGGTCCTCTCGCAGTTTTAACAAACCGGCCGTGAGTCTGGGAATGAAAATCGGATAAAAAATGGAAAATAATCAGTAAAATGTTTCAGGAAAAAGAAAAACATGGGAATGAAACGAAACGCAAGAAGAGGAAGGAAGTAGAAAAAAATGTATAAGGAAAGGAGTTTAAAGAACATTAGAAAATTTAAGTACAAGGAAGCCTAGAAGAGCAGGGTGAAAGGCAAGAGCAAAGGACAAAGGAAGAGAAAACAAAGAAAGAGAAAGGCGAAGAGAGAGAGAGAGAGAGAGAGAGAGAAGAGAGAGAGAGAGAGAGAGAGAGAGAGAGAGAGAGAGAGAGAGAGAGAGAGAGAGAGAGAGAGAGAGAGAGGAGGAGGGAGGGAGAGAGAGAGAGAGAGAGAGAGGAGGGAGGGAGGGAGAGAGAGAGAGAGAGAGAGAAAGGAGGGAGAGGGAGGAGAGAGAGAGGGAGGAGAGAGAGAGAGAGAGAGAGAAATACAAAAGAAAGAGAGAGATAATAACACAAAAGAAGACAATAACACAAAAGAAAGAGACAATAATACAAAAGAAAGAGAGAGATAATAACACAAAAGACAGAGACAATAATACAAAAGAAAAAAAGAGAGAACAATAAAAAAGAAAATACTAGTTGGAGAATACAGGATAAAGAAAGAATACAAGAGAGAAAGAGAGAATACAAGAGCCTACAAAGGAAAGAGTGCACAAAGGAGAGTTGAGAAGAGAAAAAGAAAATAAAGGGAGGGAGAGGAAACATTGGACAGGAAGAGCACTCTTGTACTTACCGGGTCATGACGCTGCTGACGTCTCAGAAGATGGCGACCTCCTTGCAAGGGGTCCCAGGGAGAGAGAGGGGGGGCAGGGAGCCTCCTTCAGATCTCCTTAACACACTGGCCGACCTTTATTCCTTTAACATTCTCGGCGTATAGAAACACATTTGTCGCAAGTACACTCTATATAACAACACTGTATCCTTGTAACTGTGGTACAATAGATAGATCTAATTCATCTATTCAGAGCATTCTGATCTTATTCCCGGAAAGATATCTATTAGCTCTTAATAATTCGCGGTGATTTAGAAAGGAACGGTAATGTCACCTTTGCAAGTCACACACTTCATTTGCAAGCTAGTGCACAGAACGAAAAAGAGAAAGAAAAAAATGCCATGCACGTGGGAATTTGTGATTATGCTTAGCTCTTCATAAGGTCTAATACCCCACCCCTAAAATTATCGTATGGGGGTCACGTTATGTTACAAAAGTTATAGGCGAGGTTAACTTATCATCTGCTATGCATGCTTTCGTTTTATAAAAATCCTTTCTCAAAAAATTACGTCATGTTTTATTTCTGATAGAAACAATTGTTTAAAGGACATATATTGTTATATGCATCCACACAAAATAAATCCGTATTGGAACAAACCAAAAAAAAAAAAAAAAAGAAATCGCTGAACAGAAAAAACAAAAACAACAAAGACACAAACGCAAACGCATATAACCATCTGCACGTAAACAAACAAACCACTCGGAAACAAAGTAAATACAATGAAAATGTATATACTACAGCAGGGAATTCCCCCCAAACCTCCCCCGCACTCTCCCCCCTACCCCCAAAACTCTCCACCCCGCCTCATCCTCCCTTCTCTCCTCCCCCCCCCCCCCCCCATCTCATCCCGTCCCCAACACGTCTCGTGGGAATAGAACAGCAGTAAATAAATGATAAGAACTTTCCTATGAGAAATATGGTCACTGATATCCCTCACTAAAATGCGTCAGCTGTGACAGGCAATGGATGCGGTTGAGGGATGAGAAAATAAGGTCGGTGGTGTGAGGGATAGAGGATAGAGAATAGAGGGATAAGGAAATAGGGGGAAATGGAGGATAGGTAGAGAAGACAGGTAGAGAGGGAGGAAGGAGAAGGAAGAGGAGAATAGGTAGAGAGGGAGAAGGAAGGAGAGGAGGATACGTAGAGAGGGAGAATGAAAATAAAGAGGATAGGTAGAGAGGGAGAAGGAGGGGAGGATAGGTAGAGAGGAAGGAAGGAGAAGGAAGAAGAGGACAG
>NW_020871022.1:630006-647506 GCF_003789085.1 Penaeus vannamei | reverse complement strand
TGAAGATAAACAAAATATGAGCAAATTTCAAGGAAACTGATAAACAAACGACAACATAATACGGAAGTAAATCTAAAAGAATAACAAGAAATAGACTGATCATAGTATCTTTATCTCAGTATCTCTTTCTCGCTTTATCTCTCTATCTATCTATCCATCTATTTATCTATATATGACAATATAAAAAAATATAATACATCTGTCCATTTCGTCTCTTAAAATAACCCCCAAAAAACAACAGAAAAAGGCATTAAAGAAAATTCCTCAAATAGGGCATCCCGGAGCCATGTACAGGGCCACGGCTGGAACAAGCAGCACGTGAGACTTTTAAAACACCCGACCGAGACTTCAAAGTCGGAAAGTTCCTTAATCACTCTGTGTGGCTCTCTCTTCTCCTTCTCCTTCTGCTCATTCTTATCCCCTTCTGTTCCGTTTTCTTTGTGAGCCTTTCCTTTTTCTGCGTTTTATTTTTATTATTTTTTTTATGTATAAGTCTCCATTTTTATGCATTGCTTGTCGATTCTTCTTGTTTTCTTTTCTTCTACTTTTCTATGTTGTTATTCTTCTTTCTTCATTTTTTCATTCAACTTTTTTGTCATTTTTCGGTATCATTTTCATTAGTGCTTATTTATTTTCTTAATGTGTATATGATTCCCTCTCATGCTTTGTCGTCCTCTCTCGTTTCCCTTTTCTTTCTCGCTATCTGCTACTCTGTTTTCCCTTCCTTTCTTATATGTATATTTGTGTGTGTGTGTGTGTGTGTGTGTGTGTGTGTGTGTGTGTGTGTGTGTGTGTGTGTGTGTGTGTGTGTGTGTGTGTGTGTGTGTGTGTGTGTGTGTGTGTGAATGCGTACACATGTATATATGTACATAACACACACACATAACGCATGTATGTATTCTATATCTACCAACATCTATCAACAACCCTAAACCAAAAAGAAAAAAAGAAAGAAACAAAACCGTAGAACTATAAGAAAACAGGCTCTGGATGTCTCTATTTCTCGGCGTTTGATGTATTACAATCTTACACTCAATTTACGTCGCTCATAAACCATCCTCTGTGGTGTGCATCCTTTTTTTTTCCTTTTTGTCTTAAACACTCGAAAATTTTATAGTTCCCAGCTCATAAAATTACTATACCGATAAATCTCCGGCGTCGTTCATGCGGAGACACAAGGCTTGTTTGCTTCGGGATGAGGCCGGCGAGCGGAAGGGTTGAGAATAAATGAAAGGAGATCACAGAGAAAGGAGGAGAAAACAAGGGAAGAAGAGGGAGGGAGAAGGAGGGAGAGTGGGGCGGGAGGGGAGGGGAGGAGAGGGAGAAGGAGGAGAGAGAGAAAGGGGAGGGAATCAGGGAGTTATATATGTATATATATGTGTTGTGTGTGTGTGTGTGTGTGTGTGTGTGTGTGTGTGTGTGTGTGTGTGTGTGTGTGTGTGTGTGTGTGTGTGTGTGTGTGTGTGTGTGTGTGCATCGCACACACACACATGTATATACATAGAGAAGAGATAAACGCAGGAAAAAAGATAGACAAAAAAGAGAAAAAGAGAAGAGGCAAGGGTGTGGGAAAGGGGGTGGGGGAGGGGGAGTTCTGACCTCGTTTTTTCGGATTATTTCTCGTTATAAAAGGATTTCCGTTTGCGTTCAAGGATAGGAGGGGGTAGGAGAGGTTGCTTTGTGGAGGGAGGGAGGGAGGGAGGGAGGAGGAGGGGAAAGGGAGAGGGAGAGCGAGAGAGACAGACACCACACACACACACACCACACACACACACACACACACACACACACACACACACACACACACACACAGAGAGAGAGAGAGAGAGAGAGAGAGAAGAGAGAGAGAGAGAGGAGAGAGAGAGAGAGAGAGAGAGAGAGAGAGAGAGAGGAGAGAGAGAGAGAGGAGAGAGAGAGAGAGAGGAGAGAGAGAGAAGAGAGAGAGAGAGAGAGGAGAGAGAAGAGGGAGAGAAGAGAGAGAGAGAGAGAGAGAGAGAGAGAGAGAGAGAAGGAGAGAGAGAGAGAGAGAGAGAGAGAGAGAGAGAGAGAGAGAGAGAGAGAGAGAGAGAGAGAGAGAGAGAGGAGAGAGAGAAGAGAGAAGAGAGAGAGAGAGAGAGAGAGAGAGAGAGAGAGAGAGAGAGAGAGAAGAGAGAGAGAGAGAGAGAGAGAGAGAGAGAGAGAGAGAGAGAGAGAGAGAGGAGAGAGAGGGGGGGGGAAGGAAGAAGAGAAGGGAGAGAAGGAAAGAGAGAGAGGGAGAAGAGAATGGGAAGGAAGAGTGAGAGAGAGAAAAAAAAATAGAGGAAGAAATAGAGAATGAGAGAGAAAGAGGAGGGAGGGGTGATGTGGGAAAGCGAGCATTGAACACAGAAGGAAGGTCGATAAAAAACAGGTGGCGAATGTTGCTGATGTCGGCAGAAGAAATACCGAAGAAGAAGAGCAATAAAGGAAACAATGGGAAGAATTCAAATAATAAAAGATAGGAACGAAGAAAGATAGAAAAGCGAAGCTATCTACAAGAAAAAGATAAGTTGGAACGAGGGTATAAAAAGAAAAAGAAAAAATTGGAAGGGGTTTAAGGGTAAGAAAACGATGACGGAAAACAAAAACGAAAAAGACACGCACATAAGCACGCACCCACACACACACACAGGCACACACACACAAACACGCACACACACATACACACGAACACATACATGCGCATGCACCGATGCACGTGTATGTGTTTATGGGATGTATAAAAAAACACCAGCTATAATCGATGGAGTCATCATCATCATCATCACGGCCAAAACAAGAGACGGAAGTCATCCTGTAACCAGAAAATGACTGACAGTGACAGCTGGGCGGAGCTATTGTCATGCTCTGTCTTCACCCATTATCACCAACGTTCTGCCCACTCTTATTATATTCTTTCTTTTGTTATTGGCAATCGGATACTTTCATCATTTTTTTAGGATTACGTGATATTTTCTTTTCTTTCTCTCTCTCTCTCTCTCTCTCTCTCTCTCTCTCTCTCTCTCTCTCTCTCTCTCTCTCTCTCTCTCTCTCTCTCTCTCCTCTCTCTCCCTCTCTCTCTTTTAATGTGTTAATCTAGGGCACTCATTTCCGACAGCAGGGGATTCAAAATATTAAAGCGATTAAATGACCTCGGGACATCAGTGACGTATCGATAGAAATGGTCTATCCATATGAATAGACATCAAAGGAAAGCATTGATACCGAATGTGAATAAACCTCGGAATAACTCGTTTAGGTATGTATTCTAAATGTGCTCTGACAGGGTGTATAAAAAGCAAAAGCACAGATGTATACAATTACACCCACTCATTCAGTATTATGCATAGGCACACTCACACAGACGCACACGCACGCGCAAACATAAGCCTCTCTCCTATCACATACAGACTCAATAATGCACACCGACACAAACACATTCCTATCACCGATCCTACATCCATACACACACACGTACTAACAATCACAAACAAATACAAACATCCCCCAACAAAAACACACTCCTCTCTACCTTTAACTCTCTTTCACACACACCAACATCCCACATTCTACACAAAAATACACCAACAATCCAAACACTACACAACACAACAATTCAAACACAATACACGCACATCCCACATAAAAACACACACACCAACAACACAAAACACACACCACACACAAAACACACACCAACATCCCAAAACACACACCAACATCTACACAAAATACACCAATAATCCAAACACTACACACACACCAACAATTCAAACAACATACACGCACACCAACATCCCACATAAAACACACACACCAACCATCCCTACACAAAACACACACCACCCACACATACACCAACAACACAAAACACACACCAACATTCTACACAAAACACACAATAATCCAAACACTACACACACACCAATAATTCAAACACAATACACGCACACCAACATCCCACATAAAAACACACACACCAACATCCCTACACAAAACACACACCAGCATCCCACACAAAACACACACCAACATCCCACACAAAACACACACCAACATCCCACACAAAACACACACCAACATCCCACACAAAACACACACACGGAAGCACAACGACCACCGCCATAAAGAGCCGTCATTTTCGAACAGTCGCACAACTGAGCTTTACTGAATAACTAAAGCTCACATGATTGAACATTATGCTATCGATGGCTTTGTTCTGGCTTTGTGAATGGGCATTAACCCAACTAATTATGTATATATGAAAATTCTGGGTCTCCTTTGCATGTGAATTTGTATTTAAATGGGATAGCTGCCACCATCGAAAACGTAAAAAACGGCTTTGTTGTGGTTGCAAACTAATGACTTTCATGTTATAAGAGTAACTTTTCAATTCTCATGTTAATGTTGTTGGAATTTCGATGAACCTTGCATCAAATTTGGTTTGTTTCTTTATTTTATCAAAAGGGCATGGTGTGTATCATGCTCATGTGGGAAACATGTTTTTGCTTGCTTTACAAGGTACAGAATAGTCATATAACAGAAGATAATAATAGTGTTTATGTATGCGATGAAAAAAAAAAGAAACAAATGATGATAAATCAGGAAAAATGATACACCGATTAACAGACATTAAAACAAACAAGCAAAAACCCGTAAAAGAAAATAAAAAAATCGACAAAGACAAGAAAGTCATTCGTCTTCATTATTCGTTTCCTTTCGGTTGTCGTCTCTCTCTTTTTGAGGCTGATGATATTATTTTCCCTCTTGTCAGCTGTCTGCACTTCAGAAGTTATGATGCAACGACGTCTGGGCAAGAACACCAAAATGCATTCGGTTTACAAAATCTGTAATTCCCCCTCCCCCTTTTACCATTTTTTTCGTTATCTTCCACCTTTTCAAATTTATTTCTTTGAAATCCCCTTCCCCTATTCAGTTTTGTATGTATGAATTTTCACTGAAAACATCTAAGGTTGATAATGTATGCAATATCCCCTGGAGTGAATTATATGCATTAAAATCATAGTTTTACATTTTTTTATTATCGTTATTCTCTCTTCTTAAATCATGAATATTTCTTTTGATTCTTATAAGCAGTTGGGTATCTAAAGCTTAAAAAAGGAAGAAGACAAAATGTTACTGATCGGAAATGCCTGCTATCCCAGTCAGGATCTTCTGTAGATGGATAAAAAAGAAATAAAGAAAGACAAAGATTAATTTGATCTCCCTCACCCCCACCCCCACCACTAATCATCCTCCCCCAATCCATTCCACCCCCTTCCTCCTCCTCAACCCATTTTAACCATTCCCCCATTCGATCCCTTCCTCTTCCTCCTCCTCCCATCCCATCTTCCTCTCTCCCCATCCGCCCGTCCTCAACTATTCAATATTCTCCTCCTTTTCTTCCTTCCATCCTCCCTTTTTCTTTTTCCCATTCTAAGGCCAATCGTTTCCCGTTCTATCTCCCCTTTTCATCCTCCTCCCATTTCCCTCTTATCATTCCTTCGACCGTTCCATTCTCCCATTATTCGTACGTCCTCCATTCACTCCTCGACATATACCCCCACCCCTCCATTCCAATCTCCTTCCCATTCCTCTTCCTCCCCTATCATCCTGAATTCTCCTTTCCAATTACCCCTTATATCTCCCTATTCCACCTCCCTTTCCCCCTCTCATTCCATTCTCATCCCACCGCCCCTTCCTCCTTCCAACTCCTCCTTTTTCTCGTTCTTCCTCCCCGCCTTTCCCACTCCTTCCTCCTCCTCCCTCCATTCCATTCTCATTCCTCCCTCCAATCCTCCTTTTTCTCGTTCTACTATAACCCCCCCCCTCCTCCATCCTCCATTCCCACCCCTTCCACCTCCCCTTCCCCTTCCTTCCATTCCACTCCCACCCCTTCCTCTCCTCCTCCTCCTACTACTACTACTACCCCCCCCCCTTCCATTCCATTCCCTCCCTTCCTCCTCCTCCTAACCCCTCCATTCCATTCTCATTCCTCCGCCCTCCTCCTCCTCCTTCCTCCTCTTCCCCTCCCTCCACCCCCCTCCTCGTCCCTTTTTCGCATGTCAACTTGCATGCCGCTCCCCGAATTCATGGAAAAGCGAAAGTTATTCGTTCTATCTCGCGTACAAGGGAAATTAAATTCTTACGGGAGTGCGGACGTTATCAAATACTTTTTCATTTCCTTATTCTTTTTTTTTTTTTACATTTACCTCAAAAACTTGTCTATTTACAGATAACTACGGCGAGGAAAAAAAATAACGATAAAGAAGAAAATAGTGAGAGAAAACGGACACGTAGATTGTGATTTATAATCGTATATATATAGCTGTTATTTACAGGATCTCGGTTCCTTTCTGTGATAAAGTTTGATATATGGGACCAAGGCACGATCAAGTCCGCACCCAAGATACTTATATTTAATAAGCTCAACAGGTTTATGACGATCTAGAGAAGAAAAAAAACGCATGGTACTGCTTGTCTTTTCCCTGAAAATAATGATGCATCATGGTGGTGATGGCGATGACGATGGTGTTGGTGTTGGTGACGGTGGTGATGATGGTGATGGTGATGGCGGTGTTGGTGGTGATGATTATGATGGTGATGGTGATGGTGATTAAGGTGATGATGGCGATGGTATTGGTGGTGGTGATGATGATGATGGTGGTGATGGAACTGATGGTGATGGTGATGATGATATTGATGATGTCTATGACAAAAATAATGGTAAAAATGATGATTCGAAGATGAAAAAAAAACAAAAAAAACATGACAAGTCTCACACAAAACAATAAACAAACGCAATTTCCCCATCACTTTTTCCCCGCGTCTAAATGAGCAGTTAACAGGCACGCAAGTCCCGGGAAAGCGACAGCAACGCCATCTGCGCGGGGTCGAACGAAGCTAAAGACCAACCTAACCAAGGCCGGACCTACTCCATCATCACGCAGGGGGAGAAGGGAGGGTAGGGAGTAAGGGAAGGAAAGGGGGAGAATGGGAATAGGGGGAAGGAGGGAGAGGGGGGAAGGGGAGTGATGAAGAGGACGAAGGGAGAGAAGGGGAGTGAGGGAGAGGAGGAGGAGGAGAGGTGGGGTAGGGTTAGGAAGGAAAGAGAATGGGAATAGGGGAAGGAAGGGAGGGGGAAGAGAGGAGATGGGGTAGGGGGTAGGAAGGAAAGGACATAGGGAGGGGTCAGGAGGGTAAGATGGAGAATGGGAAGAGGAGTGGGAGGGGAGGGGGTGGCAGGAGGAAAACTGGAGAGAGAGAAGGGCAGGAGATGGGGAAGGGGAATGGAGGGGGAGGGGTAAGGGGATACGAAGGTTGGGGGAGGGAGGGTAAGGGGAGGGAGGTTGGGAAGGAGGGGTAAGGGGATAGGGAGGTTGGGGAGGGAGGGGTAGGGGATAGGGAGGTTGGGGGAGGGATAAAGGTAAGGGGATTAGGAATAGGGAAAGGGGGGAGGAGTGGGGGGGGCGGATAAGAAAGCCCAAGGTGTGGGAGGAAGGGAAGGGAAGGAGAGACAGGGAGAGAAGGAAGGATGAAGGGTAGGGAGAAAGGGAGGAAGAAGGAGGGTGAAAACAGAGTTACGAAGGGGACCAATGACAGAGGGAGGAAAAGGGTGGGGAGAGACAGAGGAAGGAGGAGAGAAAGGGAAAGGGGACATGGACATGGTAAGACGATACAGTAGGGAGGAGGAGAGAAAGAAAGAAGAAAGGTTTAGAAACAGAGGAAGAAAGAAAGGAGAGAGAAAAAAAAAATGGGGGGGGTGGGGGGGTTCAGGTCCTTCTATACAGGTGGCCGGAAGTCCCTCGCCAAGGGATTAGTACCTGGCTAACGTTACTAAATGACCTGGTGGCACGCGACTTCGCTCGGGGGAGGGAGGGTGCGTCGTCTTAGTTTTAAAGTTTTTTTTCTCTTTTTTTTTTTTTTTTTTTTTTTTTTTTTTTTTGTGATTTGAGTTTCTGATGACATGTCCTATGACTTAAAAACACGATAAACGAATTTGACGACATAATATCTTCAAAAAGTAACGTCTTTTTTTAATGAAATTATTTGAATTAAAAAAAAAATAGAACAGTTGAATTCTTGAAAACAATAATAATATACAAAATAAATGAAATACAAAGGTCACTATCCTATTCACTGATACTTTTTCTCGAAACTTTACAAAGTCAATTCGGTTAATAAAATCTTATTCTCAGAAAATACATGACGATTTTCTTTCCATGAAAATTCAAACGAAGAAACTAGTTCGACGAAGAAACGAAAGTTAGAAAAAAAATATAGATCCAAATATTAAAGAAAATAAAACGAAGAAAATGATGAGGGAGAGGTGGAGAGGGAGGAAGGTTGGGAGTGTGGGAGGAGGAGAATGGGGGAGAACTGGAGAGGGGGTAAAGAGCAGGATGGGGAGGAGGTATAAGAGTGGAATGAGGAGGAGGAGGAGGGGGAGGAGGAAAAGGAAAATAATAATAATAATGATAATAATGATAATAATAATAATAATAATAATAATAATAATAATAACAATAATAATTATAATAATAATGAGGAGGAGGAAGAGGAGGGGGAGGAGGAAAAGGATAATAATAAAAATAATAATAATAAAATAAATAATAATAATAATAATGAGGAGGAGAAGCAGGAGGAGGAGGACGAGGAGAGGGGGGACAACGACGACGACGACGACGTGGTTAGGGAAGGAGCAGGATAGGGAGGATCTGAAGGGGGGAGGAGGATGGGGAGGAATTGAATGGGGAAGAAGGCGGATGGGAAGGAATTGGAGGGATAAGGAGAAGGATGGAGAGGAACTGCAGGAGAAGGAGAACGAAGAAGATTGGGAGAAGGAGAAGAACTGGAGCAAGAGCAAGATGGGAAAATTGGAAAATGGAAGAAAATATTTTTTTTTATAAACCGTAATAATAGTAAAAAATGCCATTGTAATAATAATAATAATAATAAGTAATCATGATGATGGAGAGTGAAATAGTCACGTAAACATGGAGAATAAAAAAAGATAATGGCAAAAATGGTAACAGTAATGGGTAAACGAGTTTCACTATTGTTGTTGATCATCAAATTTCATCATTATGAAAAAAAGAAAACTAAAATAGTCAACTTATATCGAAATCGGCTATACAAACAATAAAGGTCATATTTCAAAAACAAATCTAATTTTGAAACGGGTTTAAATTAATAAAAAGTAAGTTTGGAGAAAATATAAATTACCTTCATCATACCGATGTATCCAATGCAAGCAAATACCAAACAGGTACACTAAAATACATAAATAAATCTTACATTTCTTAATCATTACATTTCTAATTTTCAATTTGTTAAACAGAATTTACTGCCAAGCCCAAACACCAACAAGAGCAAATAATAAATAAATAAATAATAAAAAGAAGATAAGAACAGAAGCAAACAAAACAAAAGCCCAAAACAGGGGCTTAGCGTCTTGACAATGCCACCATCTTGAAATACCTGAAGAAAACGCGACCGTCTCAAGACGGACCTTCGACGTGAAACACAGGGAGACACACATACACTACGCTATCTACCCTCGCCATGGCCCGAGGCACGTGTCCTAGTGACGAGGTGTACAAAATAATTCGATGAGGGGGGGGGGGGAGAAGGGGGGGGGGGGGAAGGGGGGGGTAGTAGCATGGTATGGGAGGAGGGAGAGGGAGAGGTAGCATGGTATGGGTATGGTAGGAGGAGAGGGGGAGAGGTAGCATGGTATGGGTATGGTAGGAGGAGAGGGGAGGGGAGGAGGTAAAGAAAGGAGGGAGAGGGAGAGAGAGAGAAGGGATCGAGGTCGGATGAATGCATGCAGATAGTGTTACCATTTCCCTTTGTGACATATCTCCGTAGCACATAATATACCTTTGGGCACGAAGGGCGTGGAGGCGCGTGCGTGTTGACTGACTCGGTCTCCTATGAGGCGGTGGGGTGTCATGTGGCAACGAGAGGACAACACGGTCAAACGGAGTCAAGACTCAAGACACGCACTGTGTCAGGGTGCTATGTAGTTTTTTTTTTTTTTTTTTTTTTTAAGACGTGGTTTCTGGTGTAGTCGTAGTTTTTTCTGTGTATTTTTTGTCGTTTATAAATCTTGTGAAAATGTGTGCTTGGAAAGTCGTTCATTATATTTCACAATCCCAGGGAGCACAGTTCAAACGCAGGGAATATGTATCTAACTCATTTATTTCCTTTCGTTATTAAGCTCACTATCACTGCTTTATTGCTTTTAGAAGCAAGAGCGGACAAGAAATTGTTGCTTCTGTTACCCATTTATCTACTTGCAAGCGCCGACAAAAAATATATTTTTGTTATTTATCTAGTTTTTGCTTAATTTTTTCTCGTTCTTTTTTATTGCCTTAACACCTAGCAGTACAGTACTGTATAACAAACTCGGTCCTTAGTTACTTGTCTTTTCTGCTTAAATTTTACACCACAACCATTGTCATCTTAATATATCTTTAAGGGGAATTCCTCTATTATCTGTGGTGTCTTCCAGAAAAAAACAACAACATAATCTGTCATTCTGTCTAATAATTCACTCACGCCGGGTACATTTTGTAGCCAAAATAAAAATATTCCGGGCGGCTACAAAATCGGAGTCTGTCCGCCCGCCTAACAAACGAATTACCTACTGCCTCTTCTCTCTTCCTTTCTTTCGGATACATGACACTCCCTCCCACTCCTCTATTTCCTGTATCCCCCTCCCCTCCACTCCCTATGATTTTTGCAATCCTTCCCCTTGCTCTCCTCTCCCTATAACCCTTTGAGACCCTCCCTTCCTTCCCTCCCCCTCCTCCCCCTATGGTTCTTGAAATTCTTCTCTATCCTTCTCTACCTTTTTATATCCCTTTGAAACGCCCCTCCCTCCTCCTACCTCCCTCTCCCATCCTCTTCTTCCCCCTTTCAACCTCTCCCTCCCTCTCCTTTCATCTTCCTCCCTCTTCCACCTCTCCCTTCCTCTTCCTCATCCACCTCTCCCTTCCTCTTCCAACCTCTCTCTCCCTCTCCCTTCCTCTTCCTCCCTCCCTTGCTGATTTCCACGACGCCGGATCCTCCCTTTGCAGCCCTATGCAACATGTATACAAGGGTGGATATCTCCCTCGGTGTCTTGAGCTGGTCGGGACGTGTTGACTGAAGGCGAGTGGTTAGTCCTCGCGTTGGGGCTGGTTATCTGACTACGTTATTGGGGAAGTGATAAGGAATGTAGGACAAGGGAGGAGAAAGAGAGGAAAGTATATTCGAAAGGAAATGAAAATGACTAAAGCCACTAATGCTATATTTTTTTCAACTCTAAATACTGGTCTGTGAATAATTCGCGGTAGCATTCTTAATCCTTAAATGGAAGATCACGAAGGTCTCTCTTTGTATCTGTCTGCTGGTCTCTTTTTTTCTCCCTCCCTCCCTCCTTTCCACCTCTCCCTCTCTCCCTTCTTCCCTCTCTCCATCATCCCCTCCCTCATTCCTTCTTTTCCTCTCCCTCTCCCACCCTCCTTCTCTCTCCCTCCCCTCCTTCCTTCTCTTTCCTCCCCCTCCTCCTCCTCCTCCTCCCCTCCCTTCTTACTTCCTTTCTTCCTTCCCTCCACCCTCTTCTCTTCTCCTCTATCTCCTCCTTCCTTCTCCCTTTCCCTCCCTCTTTCCAAACACAGACACGATGAGACTGCTACCTGCACGACCTGAATTATCCCAACCCAAACCGACCAGCTGATTGCATGATGACAGGTAAACACTAATATCGGACCAAATTTAATATCTAAATAAATTATGAATGCAGCACAAAGGAAGCGTTTCAACTCACTAGCATTAGCACGCATAATTCAACAGGCTGGTTCGCGCCGGAACTAGATTCTTTCGTATATTCTTGCTTCTGTGATTCTATTGTGACACGAGTAAATGTGGGGGTGAGATGGGGGGGGGGGGCTTTTCAAAATAAGTCTAGAAAGTTTTTTTTTTTAATAACAACTAATCTAATTGGTAATATTTTAAAACAATGAGACATTAGGAAACGTCAAAACAGTAATGAAGAGGATATCATAAACGTATATTATTTATGTATATGGTATTGGCTTCGATTATTACCTTGCTTTTATCCCCGGAGGCAGTTAACTTGTTTCACTCTTGACTTCGAGTCGACCTCCCTTCGCGTGTACAGCGCTGGTGCGACTACAATATTTATGTATGAATGCGTATACATTTATGTATATGCATGTGTGTGCGCGTGAGTGAGTGAATTATACAATATTTATATATATATATATATATATATATATATATATATATATATATATATATATATATATATATATATATATATATATATATATATATATATATATATATATACCGAAGTTCTACTATTAGTACTTACCGTATCTCTCTAAACTTCAAAGTGAGACAGAGAGAAATAGGACAAAAGTAAAAAAGAAAAGAAGAACGAAGAGAAGAAAACAGAGAGAGAATAAGAAAGAGATTAAAAGCACAAGTCCCCCAGGTCACCTCGACCCCTCCCCTCCCCCTCCCCCTCCCCCACGTCGCGTGTCACCGAGCCATTAAGCCCAAAATCCAAGGTCTGATGAAATAGGACCTCCTAGACTTCAGACCGGGATGATTATCACTCTTAAGGCTGAAATTATTCAATATGGGGCTGGCATTTCACCCTTAGATTTATCGTCGGAATTAGTCGCCAGTCAAGACCCCGGATCTTTAAAGAGGATATGGGGTATTTTTATGTTGGCGAAAGCGGGTTCTGAGGTTTGGGGTTGGGTTTAGGGGGTTAGGGGTGGGTGCGTGGGGAGAGGGTGGGGGGGGAAAGGAGTGGGGGAGTGGAGTGGAGAGGTTTAGGGAAATGGAGGAGTGGGGAGGGAAGGGAGTGGGTAAGGAGGGGTTGGGAGGTGTGGAAGGGGGTTGGGGAGGTGGTGGAAGGGGGGGGTGGGAAGGGAGTGGGGTGGAAGAGTTTTTTGGAGTTAAGGGGACTGGGAGTTAAGGCTGGGGGATGGGGGGGGATGGAAAGTGGGGGTGGGGGAGGGAGGGTGGAAGGGAGAAGGAGGAGTGGAGGGGGTTTAGGGGGCTGGGAAAAGTGGACTGGGGAGTTGGGGTGGGGGAGTGGAGTGGATTTTGTGGTAAATCAAAGAGAATTTACGTTGTCTATCTTCTGTAGGGTAAGCCGTGCTGCTTGATTAATCATCCAATTTGATTTATGGATAGATGAGTGGATGGATGGATAGATGGATGAAAATGTGAGCGGTGGTGGGTAGGTGGGATGTGGGTGGGTAGTGGGATGGATGTGGGTGAGTAGGTGAGAGAGATATGGATGGATAGATGGATGGATGGATGGATGGATGGATGGATGGATGGATGGATGGATGGATGGATGGATGGATGGATGGATGGATGGATGGATGGACGGACGGATGGATGAATGAAGAAATGGATGGATAGATGAACAGATAAATAGAGATATAAAATAAATAGACAGGCAAATAAAGACAATGAGGGAGAGAACTTAAATAAAAATCAATTTCGTGAGAAATACAAAATCATACACAATAAAAAAAAAAAAAAAAAATCATAATCTATTTTGAGTGTCATTCAAAATACCACGCATGCGGTTGCGTAAGGAAAAAAAAAGGAAAAAAGAGAGAGAAAAAAACAACAACAACAACAACAAATGCACCTCCTGAGAAATGCGTTATATAACTCGGGCTAAAAATAGCACTCGTTTTGACTTAGTACGGTATTTCGCCTTGTAATTTGAGTAGTAGTTGTACCCAAATTAAGCCACTGCCTTTTGTTGTTTTTTGTTGTAATATGTAGGAGTAGGATGAGAAGGAAAAATAGAGTGGGTTTTGAGTTTTGAATAACACGTTAATTGTGATGATGGGGATGGGGATGGGGATGGTTGATGATGATGATGATATGGTGTTGATGGTGATGATATGGTGGTGATGGTGATGATGATATGGTGGTGATGGTGATGATGATATGGTGGTGATGATGATGATATTGATAATGATATGGTGGTGATGATGATGATTATGGTGATGATGGTGATGGGGTTGATGATGATAACAGTGTAGATTAGTATAGAGGTGATGATAAACAGGTAAAAATAATCAGCAAACACAATAATAATAATAATGAAATGTTGGAGTAATGAATGAGTGGAAACAACAAAGGAAGAAGGAAAAGAAAAGAAGAAGACGGAGAGGAAGACGATGAACAAGAACAAGAACTATAATAAAGAAGATAATGCAGAAGATCAAAAATAGAAGGAAAGAAAAAGAGAAAAGAAAAGAATAAAATAAAGAAAAAAGAGATAAATATTTATATAATACCTTTTTCAGAGGTCCAAATTGCCTCCGCATCCCTGCTTCGAATACGCGAATACTCAAAAAAAAAAAAAAAAAAAAATAAAAAAATATACTTACTTAAGGAAGATTCAAATCACTGAAACGCGTCGCTGTATTGCTATTCTGCATCTGGGGGTACTATTGGTGCTGTAGCTTTCGTACCGTTGCAAAATCCTCACACGGGCGTTGTTATGGAATGGCTAAGGACAGGGGGGGTGGGGGGGGTGGGGTAGGGGAGGGAGAGGGAAGGGTTGTACTGCAATGGCTGTGTTTTGCTGTTCGTCCATGATTTACAGCTGTGGGCTTTACATTTTTTTTTCCTTTTTCTTTTTTTTTCTCCTCTCTTTTTTCTTTAAGAAGGTATATAGGACTTTTGAAAGTTCTTCGTTGTGGGAAAATATCTATCTGTCAGTTTGTGTCTGTGTGTCTGTCTATTTATCTATCTGTTTGTTTATTTATGTCAAAAAGTACAATGGCTTTAATCTTACCTACACAGATATACAACAACAACAAAACACACCACTACTACATCATTTTACAGACTGTAGAGAATTCTCTAGTCTGTTTATTTAATTATAGCAACTTCCCTCCTACACTTCGGAAGCAAAACAAGGCCGTTAGAGCCGAGTGCCAGGGCAGGCGCGCCGACACCTCGCCGGCCCAAAGACGATGCCACAACAGGGGGTCACGTCCTGCGATAAATATACAGGCACGACCGTATTATAAGACATGCGACGAGTACCCAAGCGCCTGCGTATTATAGGTCATGCAATAAGCTTATATTTAGCTTTCTTGTTTGCTCTCGGGCCGCTCCTACGTGCTTCGAATATAAAGAGGAAAATTTGAGTTGAACATTTTTTAAAAACGTTGGTGGAAGTTAACTGACGGGGAGTCGACAAATCTGATGGCATCTGCGCGGTCACAGTGACTCGCGGGAAATTTAAAATGCAAAAAATGTGTGAATGTTTGGGTATGATACTGCATTCTAATTTAGGGGATCTATTTAGAAAATTAATTTCCGTAAATATTCTTGTGAAAATGTTTCGGTAAAGAAATTCGTAATTAGGAGAGGTTATTTCACACGGCATCATTTTTCTTGACTTTTTTTTTCTTTTACTCTCTCATAGTTAACGTGTCACGGCGCTGTCATATAATTTTATCATAAATTTATCACTGAAGATAAAGCACGTGAAAAGGGAAAAGAAGAGAAAGAAAAAGGAAAATAATTAATAAAAATCAGAAAACAACCAAACTGTAATGCATTCTTTACAAGATCAAATATAAAAAGTGATTCTGTTAGCACGATAATCCCAGCTTCATTAAGTCTCATTTAAAAGGATTACCGTTATAATGTTACGCCTTATCACACCATAATCATTAACAAAAATTACAATGCTTAACGAGATAACAGATATCATTTTCTGATTCCATGCGATCAGAATTACGCCAACGGCTTTCGAATTTTATGAACGCTTGCTCTTCTGTCTTTTATTGTTTGTTTGTTTATCAGGGGCTGTGTTTTGTTTGTTGTGTGTGTGTGTGTGTGTGTGTGTGTGTGTGTGTGTGTGTGTGTGTGTGTGTGTGTGTGTGTGTGTGTGTGTGTGTGTGTGTGTGTGTGTGTGTGTGTGAGCAGAGAGAGAGAGAGAGAGAGAGAGAGAGAGAGAGAGAAGAGAGAGAGAGAGAGAGAGAGAGAGAGAGAGAGAGAGAGAGAGAGAGAGCAGATAGATAGATAGTAGTGAGTAAGTGGGGTGAGCGAACGATCGACCGAGTGCGTGAGTGAGTGAGAGAATGATTAAGCAAGTTAAGGCCGAAATACACATCCTTGCATGCGTGCGCGGTTCATGGAGTCCGAACCATTCCATTTTTTGCCGAAACAAGTCTTACAGCAGAAACCGATCCTTGTTTCATTTATTACCCTTCGGCAAAAACAGCGACGCAGCTGCAATACGGGGCTAGACTGACGCACGAATTGCAACGGAGGAGCAACAAGAAACGACGAAGGAGGTTTAGATCCTTGTAAGACTCTAATTATGAAAGATTAACACGCGCGCACAGACAGGCAGACAGACAAAGCGACAGACATATAGACAGATAGACATATACACATACAGGACACACACACACACACACACAGGCGCGCGCGCGCGCCAAACAAACAAACTAAACCAGATTCGTGATCTAAACAGGGTAAATTAGAATGAAGTGAAGGTGAAGAAAGTTAATTCGTTTGTTTATTATTCAGGTAATACGGGAAAGTGGCTTAAATTATAGAATGATTATCGAATTTATAAAGCTTTAAAATGCTGATACGAGGAAGGTAGCAACGCAAAGTAAAGGGAAAAAAAAGAAGACAAATTTAAAAGTATAGTTCAAATAAGAAAGGGAGTGAGTTACTTAGCCTTGTAATATTTTTATTTATCACAGAGTCAGAGTGACGGTCTATGCTTATTCTCGCATGACATCGAAACAAAACAAAAACGAACATACAACTGACATTAAAGTAATACACAAAAGAATACAAACTTCACCACAAGAAAAAAAAAAAAAATGAAAGATAATTTGAGCAATCTAAAGACGAACACATTCTTAACCACATTCGCAAATTATATATATATATATAAAACAAAAAAACAAAAGCAAAAAAAAAACGTACGAATGATAGTTCAATAACACACAAATTAATGTGTTCTTGTCCAATACGTCTGGGGTAAGCGTCCTTGACGTCGAGTGAGTAGGCCACAGCATGTTCCTTTACCTGTCAATTAATCAATACCTGAGCTGGGCCGTTGTATCTGCTGGCGAACAGGTGGCTCCACGGCGGTGTTTGGGTTGGTAATGAAAACCAGCTGCTTTGAACAAAATGGCTTAATGTTCTACTTAGCTGGAAATGGTGTTAATTACGCTGGAGGCGTGAGAGGGAAGGTAAATAGGAGGACAGGAAGAGAGTAAGAGAGGGAGGGATGGAGAAAGGGAGAAGAAAGGAGGAGGAGAAGAGGAAGGGAGAAGGAGGGCGGAAGTAAGAGAGAAGGGTATAAGTAGAAAGACAGACAGATAGATAGATAGATAGAGAGAGCATTTATCCCGCTGACATATGCTTGCACTACCGTCCTCGCATGACTAATATAAATATAATTCTT
>NW_020871022.1:615006-622506 GCF_003789085.1 Penaeus vannamei | reverse complement strand
CGTCCTTCGAGGTGCCGCTGCGTGCTAATTACGATGATAAAGCTGACGAACGATGTAACTAGAAGTGTACTACTGTAATCACCCGAAGGTAATTACACTTTCCTTGCGTAATAACAAGTGGAGAAAGGAATCAGAATGATATACGACCATTGAAAAAAATATGGTGACGTTATTCCTATAAATAGCATGAGTAACTACGGGGATTATTGACAATGGCGTTTTTTATGTGAAGGTAAAGGACATGGCTTTTAAATGATGAAAATGATGATGTTGACAATGATAATGAAAATGACAATAAAAATATCAATAATGATGATGATGATGATGGTGATGATGATGATGATGATGATGATGATGATGATGATGATGATGATGATGATGATATGATGATGATGATGATGATGATGATGATGATGATGATGATGATGATGATGATGATGATGATGATGATGATGATGATGATGATGATGACGACGACGACGACGACGATTACGTTAAGAGCAACAACATTAATGAAAACAAGAAAGCAAACAGAAGTAAACATCAATGGAGTGCAAATCATCAATATATCAATATCTACTTTAGCGTATCTGTATTTTTGGCTGCAAAATCTACCTGAAAATACATGTCTGTGTAAACGTGTGAATATTGTATGTAAACCTGTATGGGAGCGTATATCAGAGAAAAAATATCCCACTATCAAGATAACGCAATTAAACTCACAACTCAGTATTGAATTTATGATTTCTTGTTACTCCTTTGGTATTTGTATTCAGTGGTTGGCAAAAACAGTAAAACACGAAATGGAGTTATTTGCGTGTTTACGAGTCGCACCTCCCGAGAGAGCAGAACCGAGTTCCGTGTAAAAATAAACATTAATTGTATGAATTTTCGTCCCATAGCGTGCGTCTCTCTTATGCGTTTTTGGTTGTGCAATTTAAAAATAATGTTTTATTTATTTCTAATTTGATTTACTTGTGTAATGATAAAAGGATGCTTAACGCGCTATGGATAGATGCCACAGAAATATATCAAAACAAATATTTGTTTACGCTGTTAAATATCATATAAACGAAAGTATATTCTGATATGATTGCATATGGCATAGCTGTTTCTGTCAGTATCATATTACATGTCACTAGCACATTGAAGCACTTACACTATATAAAAATAATGACAATATAATAATATGTTAGCAATGATTATAACAACAATGACGATGGTGATGAAGATAACGGTGTCGATGACGATGATGATAACAATAACAATGTTGATAATAACAGTAGTAATGATAATGATAATAGCAGCAGTAATGATAATGATAATAAGAGCAGTATTGATAATGATATCAAACAGTAATGATAATGATAACAACAACAGTAATGAAAATTATGATAATGACAAAAAATAGCAACGGCAAACCCAAAATAACTACAACGAATGTTGAAATAAAATAAACTAGAACCCGAAGGGTGCCAGGAGCGAGGGTAGGGAGGCGTGAGGTAAGGGGGGGGGGGGACTTAACCCTTTTCCTTCCCCACGAATCCCTGGGTGACAGCGGCGGCCACTTATTTCTTTATTCATAGAGCTGTCCAGCTGTAAGCCTAGAGCCAGATTTGATTTATAATTCTTCCATTTATTTATTCATCACTCTTTCCTCTTCTGTTACTTTTTCCTCCTGTTTATCGATTTTTCCCTTTCTCTTTTTTCTTTCAAAATCCTCGTAGGGTAATCCGTCTTTTGATAATAACTGTGCCCCCCCCCAAAAAAAAAAAAAAATAGCAGGGAAGTGTTTTCCTTTTCATTTCATTTATCTATTTCACTGACTTTTATTCATACGATCGCAACATGGCTTAGATAACATACTGACGAGACAAAAGAAATATAAACTGCATCGTGTATACAATATGAAATAATACATATATTACGATAATGACGCTAGTAATGGCAAGAGTGACGTCATCAACAAATCAACAAAGCAATAACAGTTTCATAAGAAATTAATTAAAGAAACGAAGTCATAGGTATGTCGTCCAAGATAGGGGACAGGTGAGGGGGCTGGGGGGGGGCATACTTCACGATGAGTGGCAAGAGAAGGGGGAGGAAGGAGGAGGAGGAGGAGGAGGAGGAGGAGGAGGAGGAGGAGGAGAGGAGGAGGAAGAAGAAGGAAGAAGAAGAAGAAGAAGAAGAAGAAGAAGAAGAAGAAGAAGAAGAAGAAGAAGAAGAAGAAGAAAGAAGAGAAGGAGGAGGAGGAAGAGGAAGAGGAAAATGAAGGGGAAGAGAAAGAAGAAGAAGGAAAAGGAGTAGAACAGAAAAGATAGGTAGAGAAAGGAGGAAGAACAAAAGGAGGAAAAAACAGAAGAATGAGATGAAAGAGAGAAGGAAAAGACGTATGAAGAAGGGGAGATGGGCAATAAAAGGGGTAGGTAGTAACAACAGAAAGAGGAAGAAGAAGAGAAGAAGAGTGAAGAGGATAAAAGAAGAGGAGGAAGTAGAGAAAATAAGATGAAGAAGAGGAAGAGGAGAAAAGAAGATAAAGAGGAGGAAGATTAGGAGGAGAACGAAAAGGAGAAAGGACAAGGAAGAGGAGGAGAACGAAAAGGAGAAAGGACAAGGAGGAGGAGGAGGAGGAGAAAGAGGAAGAGGACAGATGGCGAATAAGGGCTTTATCGACTGCTTGGTAAGAGTGTATAGAATTAATGAGACATAAGGGTCTATCTGTGAGGACGCGGAGGATGTGTGTGTGTGTGTGTGTGTGTCTTGCGAAGGACGAAGGGCCGGTCCTTGTTACTGTGTGGAGTGCGTGCGTGCGTGCTTGTTTGCGTGCGTTTAGAATGAGAAAAAGAGAGAAAAGGGGGGGGGGGGGAGGAACAGAGAGAGGGGAGGGAGGGAGGAGGGAGGGAGGGGAGGGGGGAGGAAGAAGAGGGAGAGAGGGAGAGGGAGAGGGAGAGGGAGAGGGAGAGAGGGAGAGAGAGAGAGAGAGAGAGAGAGAGAGAGAGAGAGAGAGGAGAGAGAGAGAGAGAGAGAGAGAGAGAGAGAGAGAGAGAGAGAAGAGAGAGAGAGAGAGAAGGAAGACATCGACCCCACCCAACCCCACCCCAACACCCCAAAAACCATACCCATCACGGCACATAAATTCCTCAATAATTATTTATCAAGGTGGCCAAGTAGATCTTGGGGGGGGGGGGGGATGAGTGTACGGAGGGGATAGCGATAAAAGGGGGGGAGGAGGGAGAGGGGATGACATCCATGGTTCGTGATCATCTTATCTATCTACCTATCTATTCACACGCCTTCTATCACAATTCTTCTTTCCACATCATTCCTCTAGGCGTTTCCAATGGGCGATCAGTCATTTTCACGCATAAATATCGTTTTATTTTATTTACGAGCATACCCTGCATAGATCGTGGTATTCACGGGTATGACAAATATGACAATATGTGCAGAGACATAAGTGGCGTTACATTAATCTCATAACGGATAATAAATGAATTCAAATTTACAGCTACCAAGTTTGCAATAACAATAACAACAACAATAATTATCATTATCATATACACATATGGCCAAAGACCGTAATGAAATTTACTCGGTCATCCGGTACAAACTGTTACCATAATTTTGTTTCTGTAAATTTGTAATTCAATTTCCTGACGTAGGACTCGGACCCTCGTCGCTATAACAACAGTCAGGCTAACACAAATGCTTTGAAGATTTGATAAAGATGATGGTACTGCTGACGGTGAATCTATGGAAATAAAGAAAATGATGGTAACATCAATAATAATTATGAATACAGAAGTAGCAATGGTATCATCAATGATAATGATGATAAAAATAATGATAATAACGATGATGATGATAACAACAACATTATTAATAGTGATGATGCCCATGATGTTGCTAACAGAAATCACAATTACAACGAAAAAATTATATTGACAATAGTAGCAAACACACTCACATCGAAGATAGAACAACAACAACAACAACAACAACAACAATTAAAGCAACACTAACAGCAACATAAAACTGATGACAAAAAGTAAAAAATAAAAGATTTTTTCCTGTCGTCGAATGGACAGAAGAAACAAACGTCATTTATAAGTGGCCCTTAAGTCCTCTCCCTTTGACGCTGTTCATTTCATGTTTCATTTCATTTTTCATTTCTCTTCCGAAATTGCGTCGCATTAAAATCCCCGAGACAACGGCAACCGCAGACGCTGAACTAGGAAATTAAAATTGATTTTACTGAGCTCAGATAAGCCTTCAGTGCTGACTCTGCTTATGAGGCAGAAACACACACCCTGGCTTAGCTCTGAACTCGTGCTGCCCAGTTTAGTATAAAGCCTGAAGTTTATGATTGGAAGAAGTTCTGCTTGCATTTTTGAATATTTTTTCCTTATCATACGAGGAAGTTAATGTGTTGATGCACGTGGCTTCTTGCTTTGTTAATCTTGAATTGAATGGTCATCGTCAAGAGGGTATTTATTGGCAGGACTCAAGGTCTTCGGAGTGAAGGAAACAGATTTGGGAATTTTGCTAAAACCGATTTCTGAGTTTCATTCTCTCTCTCTCTCTCTTTCTCCTCTTCTTTCCATTTACGAAGTCCTACGCACGGCCCTATCTTTTCTTGCTCGCACTCTCTCTCTCTCTACTCATCTCTCCTCTCTCTCTCTCTCTCTCTCCCTCTCCCTCTTCTCTCTCTCCCTTCTCTCTCTCTTCTCTCTCCTTCTCGCTCCTCTCTTCCCTTTACAAAAGTCCTACGCACGGCCCTAGTCATAATAGTGATAATAACATTCCTTTCCCTCTGGATTGTGGTAATGCTCAAACTAGCGAACGCAAGTGAAATTTAAATTCCCTGTTCACTCGTGACTAGATTATATCATTATATTGCATCGTTATATTATTACATTATTACATTTTGTATTATTTACCGTCGACGCTTTCTTTGCAGAATGGTATTTCTTGCATCACAATTATAATTACACGCATCAGTGACTTGATATTACAGTATAATTGCGACGATGCCATGAAGTATGTACCAAAAATCTATTTTCTTTTGATGTTTGAGGAACATTTGTGGAAATGCAAAGTAATGTTTATATGCCTAAATGAGCTGCATTTCTAATCACGAAATAGTCAAATTAACATTGCATATTACCTGCATGATAAGGCGAAGTTGATGAGATGTCAAAAGGATGCATGACATATACAAGACACGAGCGTTCTACACATACACATACTCTTCCTTTCTCTCTCTCTCTCTCTCCTCTCTCTCTTCCTCTTCTCTCTCTCTCTCTCTCTCTCTCTCTCTCTCTCTCTTCTCTCTTCTCTCTCTCTCTCTCTCTCTTCTCTCTCCTCTTTTCTCTTTCTTCCCTCTTCCCCCCTTCTATCTTACTATCTTCCTCACACGTACATATATACTGTAGTCACATATAAAATGTCACATGCACAAACTACGTACAAACACACACAAATACACACACACACACACACACACACACACACACACACAACACACACACACACACACACACACACACACACACCACACACAACACACACACACACACACACACTACACACACACACACACAACAAACACACACATCACACAGAATTCACGAACGGTGTATGTCGCCAGTAGTTAAAAGCCAGTGTTACGTCATCGAAGAGAACGTAATAGAAACATTCAGACAAACGTTCCACCGATCGGACTTTGGTAATTACAGGACCGCCGAGAATGCCCGTCATCGCACATTACTCAAACGTTGTAAGTAATTTGTGTTGTGATTGAAGATTTGGGCTGAAAGAGCACAGGAAACATAGGACAATTTTTCCATTTTTTTACACTTTTTAAAGATTAGTATCACTTATATCATTATCCTTTTAGTAATTAGACACTGATAACTAAGGCAATATATATGTACATATATATATATTATATATATATATATATATATATATATATATATAATATATATATATATATATATATATATATTATATATATACATATGTATTATATGTATGTATGTATATATATATATATAATATAGTATATATGTATGTATGTATGCATAGATGTATATCTATCTATCGATGAACAAGTAAATATATATCTAAGCATCTACATGAATCTCCAAAACAAACAAACAAAACAAACGAACACGGCCTATACTAACATCCAATCAAGGAAGTACACGGAGGACAAGCATGCACCTAAGCAGCTACGAGACAAAGAACAGGAGAACACATGACGTCACCCACGTTCGCGTCAGGGAAGGGAGAGGGACGAGCGCGGGCGACACACACACGGTAATACACAGTTTCTTGGTTAAAGGAGACGAGGGAAGAAGGGGGAAGGGGAAGGGGGAAGGGAGGACAGGGGAAGGGGGAGGGGAAGGGGAAAGGGAAGGGAAGGGGGGAAGGAAGGAAGGAGGGAAGGAAGGGAGGAGGGAAAGGGAAGGAAGGGGAAGGGAGGTGAGAAGGAAGGGTATGAAGGGGAGGGAAGAGAGGGAGGGAAAGGAGAGAGGGAAGGGAAAAGAGCATGAGGGGAGGGAGGGGAAAGGGTGAGATTGAGGAAGGGTGTAAGGAAAGTTATGTGGGAAAGGGACGAGGAGAGGGGAGTGGAAAAGGAAAGTGGGTACGAGAGAGTTGCGGTGAGTGGTAAGGAGAAACAAGAGGGGGGGGGGTAATGGGAAGTTGGAAATGGCGTAAGAGAACGATAATGGGGAATGAAAAGGGAGCAAGAGGGGTAGTAAGGACAGAGGAGCAGGAGAGGGGGTGCGAAATGGGAGTGTAACAAGGTTGTAGGAAGGGGAAGAAACGGGGTTGTCTTCCACGTAATCAATTTGCAGGCTGGCCTAAGACTAACACCTTTGTTCCCAGGACATAGACTCACCTGGACAGCAAGGGGGCCATTTCTATCTGTCGAATCACGC
Organism: Penaeus vannamei; assembly: GCF_003789085.1. Classification (NCBI taxonomy): domain Eukaryota; kingdom Metazoa; phylum Arthropoda; class Malacostraca; order Decapoda; family Penaeidae; genus Penaeus; species Penaeus vannamei. The sequence goes on along the minus strand of NW_020871022.1, from coordinate 615,556 downwards.
AGCTTTACAACTAGCCAGGTGACTATATCCCACCTTGTACGTCACCTGAAGTAAATATATACATAATGCTAATACCGACTGATCATTTGAAAAAAAAGAAAAGAAAAAAAAGTGAAAAAAAAGATAATTTCACATTATATCCAAACATTTATGTCCACACAAAGTCAAAATATTCTCTTAATTAGGGAGGGAATCAATATTAATCTAGAATGTTCCGTTTTATTACTAACGCATTTATTCCATTCAAACGTGTCATTTGATTTGTGTGCGCTAAGTGTTGCCATCTACCGAGCCGTGTTTAATACGTGCGTCTGAGATGTATTACTTCTTATATACTTCGAAATTTACTGAAAGTCGATGAAACGGTTTGTCTCCCTCTAAAATTTCATATATCTTGAGATCATTTTTCCTTCTAAACGCTTTGTTGGAACACAAAAATAACGAGGAAAAAGTGCATTTCCTCTTTGAAATAAAGAATACTAAGATAAAAGCAGATTCTGCGAAAGAGGAAATATCACCACTCTGGGAAAGGTCACTCGTGTCACCTGTT
>NW_020871022.1:605006-610006 GCF_003789085.1 Penaeus vannamei | reverse complement strand
TCGTTGTTCTTTGTTTTGTTTCTTCGTTATTCAATTTTCTCCTTCTTCGCTTTTCTTTTTCCTTTTCATTCTTCTAAATCTTTTTCCCTTTCCTTCCTTGTCGAAGTTCTTTTTCCCTGTGGTAGCGTCACCTCTCTCCCCTTCCCCCACTCCCTGTGTCTCCCACCTTACACCTCGACCGACGAGACTTTATTATCAAAGACATGAAAGGACCATATGAACGACAACCATTCCACATTTCCGTCCATTGTCTTCGAGACGACTGCTCCTTCCTCCCCTCCTCCTTTCTCTTTCTCTCTCCCCCTCTGCTCCCTCTTTCTTTTCTTCTCTCCCTCGCGTCCTTCGTTTCTTCTTTTCTTCTTTCTATTTTTCTGTTCGTCTCCTTCTCTGTCTCTGTTTGTCTGTCTATCAGTCTATTTATCTATTTATCTATCTAGTATATCAATCTATCTATTTATCTATCTAGCATATCAATCTATCTATCTATCTATTCTCCCTCTCTATCTATCTATGTATCTATCTGTCTGTTTGTATGTCTCTCGCTCCACCCAACGTTCAATTATGCACTGCATTATGGAAATGGGCGGTAAGGGGTGGGGATGGAGGTTGGGGAAGGGATAGGGGGGGAAGGAGGGTTAGGGGCACTGGGTAGAAAAGGGACGAAGTGGCGAAGCGAAGAGTAGGGGAGAGAGTAGGGGACGGAGTAGGGGGAGTGAGTAGGGGACGGGTGTAGGGGAGAGAGTAAGAGACGGGAGTAAGGGAGAGAGAAGGGGACGGAGTAGGGGAGAGAGAGTAAAAGAGGGAGTAGGGGCGAGAGGAGGGTAGGGACAGCACCTCCCTTTTATCCATTCATCTACCCCATACCTCCATGTTTAGGATAATCATAGGACCGGAATCCACGTAATGGGAGAAGGGGGACCCATTGTTCTCCGTTCACAAATGCTGCTGGAACTCATATGACTCACTCACTCGCTGTAAAGGTCCTCTGGCGGGACTCAGCATCAGTTCGTTACTGACGTCCTGAAGTACATTTAAATGATTTTTTTTTTTTTTGATTTTTTTCTTTTTTTTTTTCATTTTCAAAATTGACATAAAATTTCTGATTTATCATTTTAATTAATAATATAATGTGATGAATGATAATGATGATAATATAAAATATAAAAATAATAATAATAATAAATACATCATCTTCATCGCCATTACTTTCATTATTATTAATATTAATATTAATATTAATGATCAATCAATTATTAAAAATTTTATTATCTTAATGATAAATAATAATGTAATACTAATACTAATCATTATTATCATTGTTTATAAAACAATGGTATTAATGATTTATAATACAAATAATAATGATAATAATGCAAATAATAATACTGATAATAATAGCAATGATAATAATGTAATCACAACATCAATAATAAAAAGTATATTTATAATAAATAAATAACAAAAATCGAAAATAAACGACACACTTCATCACCAGGTGTCTGATTTCAGTCGCGACACGGCCAGTCATGACATCTGCCTGACCGTGACGCCTCGTGGCCGCTGCATTGGAAGCGTTAATTATTTCAAATAACAGCTTTCGGAAACTAATCACACAAGGCCCCTGTCAAACATTTCAATGGGGCTAAATGATGGGGATGACAACGTTAATGTGATATGTGTAAGTGAGTGTGAGTGAGTGAGTGAGTGAGTGAGTGAGTGAGTGAGTGAGTGAGTGAGAGAGAGAGAGAGAGAGAGAGAGAGAGAGAGAGAGAGAGAGAGAGAGAGAGAGAGAGAGAGAGAGAGAGAGTGAGTGAGTGAGGAGTGAGAGAGTGAGTGAGTGAGTGAGTGAGTGAGGAGTGAGTAGAGAGAGAGAGAGAGAGAGAGAGAGAGAGAGAGAGAGAGAGAGAGAGAGAGAGAGAGAGAGAGAGAGAGAGAGTGTGTGTGTGTGTGTGTGTGTGTGTGTGTGTGTGTGTGTGTGTGTGTGTGTGTGTGTGTGTGTGTGTGTGTGTGTGTGTGTGTGTGTGTGTGTGTGTGTGTGTGTGTGTGTGTGTGTGTGTGTGTGTGTGTGTGTGTGTGTGTGTTTGCGTACATTTACTTATACATATGTCAATGTAAATATATGTATATACATACCAGATTTGTTGCAATATCAATTGTAACGAACCGAATTTAGCCTGCTTCTGCCCCTCATTTCATCATATATATATCATAATATATATATATATATATATATATATATATATATATTATATATATATATATATATATAATATATATATATATATATATATATACTGTAAATAGAAGACAGAATAACATAATTACATTTCTTATACCTTTCATGTTCATAAGCTATTTTTCATTGTGATTTTGGTTACTAAGTATATACGACGATCTTCTGGAATACCGTTGAATCCTACAGTCTTAGCAACCTAATTATCTGTGAGAGTGTTCATATGCATATATACTTAGTTACATCTAAGAAAAGGAATTCTTGTTTGAGGAAATAAGTGAATATCAATTGTGTGTAAATATTCTGATTAGCATTATAATAAAATTAAAGTGAAAAGATCTAAAAACAAAAGAAGATTATTTTCAAGCAGTAGAATATGAATAAATGTAATAAAACTATGTTGAGTAAATATAATCATCGTGATGAAAATAGGGATGCAAATTGAGATGAAAATTAATATGATGATGATGATGACGATGACGATGACGATGACGATGATGATGATTGATGAATGACGATGACGACGACGATGACGACGATGATAACAATAAGAGCAACAACATTAACGAAAACAACAAAGCTAATAACGAATACATCAGAACAAGGAAAACACATCAAGCCCAGCAATATTGCGTAGGCCTACCGAAAGCGACCGGGATTCCATGGCTTGTTCCCTGATCCCGAGTTTAATGTAAAATTACGACTTCTGTCCTATGGCTACAAAGAATTAATTAAACATGCCTCCATTAGTTAGATAAAGTGGATTGAACTATTCTAAGCATCCTGGTGTGTTGAGAATGTAGATGAAATAAGAATTTGGCGGCAGGAAATTCCTTAGAAATTAAAACCACGAGAATAAGGATAAAGGGAAGAATGATTGTTAGAAGGAAATTGTCTTTTGATTTTTAGTCTGTTTTAATAGCCTCGATTTCTTGAAGAAACAACAGCGTAAGCAAAGGAACACATAAATGGAAAATATTTCTTCTTTCTAATCTCGTTTTGATGAAATGACTGTAGATATAATGCATTAGAACATGGTATTAAAAATATTATTTACGTATGTATGGTGTATAAGAAACGGACTAGACAGAGACTTTATAAGTGTTCAAAGTGTTTCACTGTTGTTTTAGTAGATTCCTAAGTCTATTCTACTTCTTCTAAAATATATCATCGACATCCGAAAAGCTATAATAGTTTGTCATGAAAGAATTACAGCCCATCCAGTTTCCCATTTTCCTATGCAAAGAAAACGGGACGCCCTCACTGCCATAAACGTACTTTCTCATTTGGTTGATTCAGATCTACACGACATTTTTGAAATGGTATGTCATTCATCATAGAAAGCCACAGGAAGAATATGACTTTTTTCTTTTACATTAGACAATTTCCATTCTTATTCTTTAAGAATAATGTCGAAGCACTTTCTTCATAAAAAGCCAATCTTCAGCCATAAGGTCAATATGAAATGGTGCCAGTTTTAGTGGCTCTAAATAAGTGAGATGACCCTCTTCACTAGCAGCGACTCAAAGGGTCTTTTTGGTGTATTTAAAACTTTACCTTTTTCTTTGCCAGTACGCTATGTTCCTGTGGCATGCTTTCATATATCACAAACGCCATTCTTATAGTCTATGTGATTTTAAGGAAACTGTAAGAAAGAACGATCTTTATCTCTGAGACAATGGGTTTTTCACTGACACTTTTTTTTTCCTAACTTTTATTCTTTCGTTCTTTTTCTTTAACCCTCCCTCCTTCCTATAGTTCCACCAGTCCTTTTCTTATTTGGAAAAAAAGAAAAAAAAATAGACGACATACTGAGTCAAAAAAGGTCAGAAGCCACATTCCTTGAACTACCTCCCCTCCCTCCCCTTACCCTCTACCTCCCCCTTTCCCCTTCCCCCCCCCCCCAGTCCTCCTATCTTTCACCAACTCCCTCCACAAGTCACCGCAATCTCTGACTTTCCCCCAACCATCCATTCTTCCCCCACGCTTTTCTTGCGATAAACTTATGTCGATTTTACTCCCTCCCTTCACTCCTTCTTCCTTCTCACTCCCCCTTGTCCTCCCTCTCCCCTTTCCGTTTTTCATCCACCCCTCCCTCTTTCTTAATCCTCTCCCTGCACTCACTCACGCACGCACGCGCGCAACGCTCACAGACACACGGACACACATACACACTCTCTCTCTCGGTCACCTCCTCTTTCTCCCCCCTTTCTCCCCTCCTTCCCCTTCTTCCCTCCTCCTCCTCACCGTCTTACTCCCCTCCTCCTTCTCTCCCCTCCCCATTCTTCCCTCTTCCTCACTCTCCGTCTTCCTCCTCCTCACTCTTATTCTCTCCTCCTCCCCCTCCTTCGCTCCTCCTCCTCCCCCGTGTCCTCCTCCTCCCCTTCTTCCTCCTCCCTCCCTTCTTCCTCCTCCTCCTCCTTTTATTCTCTCCTCCTCCTCCTACTTCTTCCCTCCTCATCCTCCCCTTATTCCTTGCCTGCCTCCCTCTTTAATACTCTCTCTAAACTCACCATCCCCCTTCTTTCCCTCTCATTCGCCCCTTCTTCTTAACATCCATCACTCAAAACTCCTCACCCACCCCCCCCACCCACCCTCTTACCCTCCTAACTCCCCTTCCTCTCCCATCCCCTCGACTCCCTCCTCTATCCCTCCTCTCCTCCGCCATTTAATTCCCTCCTCCTCCCTCCCCTATTCCTCCCACCTCCACCCTTTAAATTTCCCTCCCTCCACTCATCCCCATTCACACACACACTACTCCCACACA
>NW_020871022.1:577506-585006 GCF_003789085.1 Penaeus vannamei | reverse complement strand
ACGTTTAATCAGGTACTGAGATTCATAGACACAAACACATACACAGACACCTTCATATATATATATGTGTGTGTGTGTGTGTGTGTTGTGTGTGTGTGTGTGTGTGTGTGTGTGTGTGTGTGTGTGTGTGTGTGTGTGTGTGTGTGTGTGTGTGTGTGTGTGTGTGTGTGTGTGTGTGTGTGTGTGTGTGTGTGTGTGTGTGTGTGTGTGTTGTGTGTGTGTTGTGTGTGTGTTGTGCCAAATATAGAAAGTGAGAGAGAGAGGCTGTGATTGCTATAAAAAGGGAATAAAGTAGCAAGAAAAAGTAATTATATAAAACCGAGAGAAAAGGAGAAGAAAAAGAAGGGAGTTCAAAACAGGTGTGAAAGAGATTAACTAAGAAAGGGGGAAAAAGAAGAAAGACAGATGACAAAATGTAAATAAGGATAAAACAGTGAGGGAATGGACGAAGGGAATAAGAGCGAGACAAAAAGGGAAGTTGATTAAAGATGGAGACATAAAAAAGCGGGAGAGGGAGACCTCGAGGTGAGTGATAATTAAGAAGGGTAAAATAAGGACGGCTATAAATATAATATCCCTTCGTTCCCTCATCTCTCTCTCTCTCTCCTAACTAACTCCTAACTCTAACTCTCTCTAACTCTCTCTCTCTCTAACTCTCACTCTCACTCTCACTCTCACTCTCACTCTCCTCTCTTCTCTCTTCTCTCTCTTCTCTCTCTCTACGTCTCTCTCTCTCTCTCTCTCTCTCTCTCTCTTCTCTCTCTCTCTCTCTCTCTCTCTCTCTCTCTCTCTCTCTCCTCTCTCTCTCTCTCTCTCTCTTCTTTCCCTTTGACATTACGAAAGGAGAAGAGTGGGGGATACGAGAAGAGAGAGGGAGGCAGGGGAAGAGAGTAAGCGGAGCGAGGAAAGGCGATATAGAGAGAGGAAGGAGGGAAGGAAAGAGAAGAGGGGAAAGAGTGGCGGAAATCCCCCCCCCCCCCCCTGCCTGCCACTTTAATTGAGAATAACTATAGTGATTTTGAGGAGCCGATGAGTTTAATTGTGCGCGGATCCCATACTCACTCGCGGCGTCTGGCGGGTTAGGGTTAGGTTTGTTTCGTTGTTGTTTATCCTCTACTGCTGCACAGATTTCTCTCTTCCTTTCTCTCTCTCTCTTTTCTTTCTTTCTTTCTTTCTTTCTCTCTTTCTTATCTTTCTCTCTCTCTCTTACATGTGCGTATGTGCGTATGTGTGTGTGTGTGTGTGTGTGTGTGTGTGTGTGTGTGTGTGTGTGTGTGTGTGTGTGTGTGTGTGTGTGTGTGTGTGTGTGTGTGTGTGTGGTGTGTGTGTTGTGTGTGTGTGTGTGTTGTTGTTGTCTGTATGTATGTATGTCTTGTATGTATGTATGTTTAGTATGTATGTATGTTGTATGTTATGTATATATATTATATATATATATATATATTATATATATAATATATATATATATATAATATTACATAATTACTCCTCTCCACGGCAGGGCTGCTCAGCAAGCCCACTACAAAAACAAGATAACTTTCCCGGAGGTCACCAAGCACATCCGGGAGCGTGTTTGCGTGTCTATTCTGCTTATCTAACACTTTCCCTAATGCAGAGTGACATTCCGCCAGCGACGGACCACAATATTGCAATTGGTGGCTGTTGCAGGCGAGCAGACAACGCGCTCATGACAAATACGGTTGTTTGCTATCGCCGGGTGCGGTCATTAGCAGGGTGTTCGATAGGGATGGGGAGAGGAAGGAGAAAGAGGAAAGGGGGATAGAAAGAAGAAAGGGGAGGGGGAGGAAGGAGAAAGGAGAAAGGGGGGAGAGAAAGGAGGAAGGGGTTACGGAAGGGTCAGGAGGGGGGGGGGTTATAGGGCCTAATTCATATAATCTTCCAGCCTTTTCGTTTAATCCCTCATCGATTCCATCTATATTCTTATATACATGCTGCACTCAGATATAACAATAATCACGGTAATTATATTTTCTATGATCATGATCATAATAAAAATAAATATTAATAGTAATGGTATCGACAACAACAACAATAGAAGCAATAGAAGTAATAATAACAACAGTAACTGCAGATAGCAACGGTTATCACGACATAAATCAAAGAAAAACAATAACAACAGCAACAAGAACGACAACAATATACACAACACAGCAGAAGGTTTATGACTCAGCCCAGAAACAAACAGCATCACTGAACCAGATAAAATCAGTCGCTCTCATTAACATAGAACATACGAAAGCCGACATAAATTAGTTATATTAGTTCTTGGAAAGATAATATCCATAACTCCATAGTCAGGCAGAATTAAAGGGCCCAATAAATAAGTGTCCGAATCCGTGAATAATGTTATCCTAATTGGCAACCTTTTACTGTACTAAATGCCGAAATAGCTCATTATTTTTTTATTCATTTGCTCTGAGAGAGAGAGAGAGAGAGAGAGAGAAGAGAGAGAAGAGAGAGAGAGAGAGAGAGAGAGAGAGAGAGAGAGAGAGAGAGAGGAGAGAGAGAGAGAGAGAAGAGAGAGAGAGAAGAGAGAGAGAAGAGAGAGAGAGAGAGAGAGAGAGAGAGAGAGAGGAGAGAGAGAGAGAGAGAGAGAGAGAGAGAGAGAGAGAGAAGAGAGGAGAAGAGAGTTGTTTTATATTTCTCAAACGAGCCGATAGATAGAGACAGACAATGCCAGACAAAAAGATAAAGAGAGAAAAAAAGAGAAAGATCCGCCAAGAACAGGACAGTGATCTAGAAACGCAATAAATACAAAAGATAGAAAAAGACGCGAGAAAAAGAGGGAGAGAGGGAGACAAAGAGTGGTTTAGAAGGAAAGAGAGAAAACAAAACGAGGGGGAAAAATGCATAGATAAGAAAATAAGAAATACTGAAAAGAAAATTAGACAAAGAAAGAAAAAAGAGGAACACCAATCCAAAGAAGGAAAAAAGAAAAAAAAAAGCTAGAGAGAAACACTAAAAAAAAAACAAAGATAGTGAGAAAAATCGAGATAAAAAAGACTAAATGAACTAGAACAGCACATGAAAGAACTATTTTTTTCCTATCTCTCATTTACTTTATCTTTCTTTTCATTCCTTTTTTAGAAGTGAGGGAAATTGATAAATGAGAGGATCTAGTTGTTGAGACAGAGAGGGGAAAAGATTATTAATTAAGAAAGCATGCAGGCGGGGAAAGAATTAACGACGGTGGGGCAATGAGTCGAGTTGCATGTTAAGGGGAAGGATGAGACAAAGAGAGTCAAAATAAACCGATTTTTTTTATGGAACGAGCGGGATAAATAAAAGCAAATTGGGAAGAAGAGTGGGAGTGTGAGATGGATGAGGAAAGAAGGAGGAGAGGGAAGAAAAGGAGGAGGAAGAAGGAGAGGCTGAGGAGAGAAGGAAGAGGAGGAGAGGCAGAGAGATGGGGCTAAGGAAGAGGAGGACGGGGGAGAAGAAGATGAGGAATGGAGAGGGGGGGGGACAGGAAAGAATGGAGGAGGATAAGGTGGAAAGGGCGGGGGGGAGGATGAGGAGAAAGAGGAGGAGGAGGAGGAGGCTCAGGAGAAAGGGGGGAGGATGAGGAGAGGGAGACGAAGAAGAGGAGGAGGAGGAGGAGGAGGAGGAGGAGGAGGAGGAGGAGGCAGCAGCAGGCAGCAGCAGCAGCAGCAGCAGCAGCAGCAGCAGGAGGAGGAGAGGAGCAGCAGCAGCGAGGAGGAGGAGGTTGACAACGACGACGTTAACGAGGATAAGACAAATACAAAACAAAATAATGCCAAGAAGAAAAAGAACAAGAACACGAATGGTAGAAAGAAAGAGAGAGAAAAAAAAAGCGCACGGGAAAGATATAAAATATATTATAGTGGTATAGGAAAATACGCAACCTAAATTCTATATTCTTCTTTAGATAAAAGGATTGAAAGAGGACAGAGAGGAACACACACGAAAATATCGAGAAAATCTAAAGCGCGGTATATAAAAGAAGAAAATAAAGGAAAACGAAGAGGCGTGGGAGAGGGAGAGAGGAAGAAAAGAAAGGTACAAGAAAGAGAAGGAGCGGAAAGAGAAAGAGAGGGAGAGGGAGGGGTGAGAGAGAGAGAGGGAGAGGAGAGAGAGAGGGAGAGGAGAGAGAGGGAGGGAGAGAGAGAGGGAGAGGAGAGAGAGAGAGAGAGAGAGAGAGAGAGAGAGAGAGAGAGAGAGAGAGAGAGAGAGAGAGAGAGAGAGAGAGAGAGAGAGAGAGAGAGAGAGAGAGAGAGAGAGAGAGAGAGAATCAGAAATAGAAAAATAGGGAGCGAGAAAGAGAAAGAAAATATAAGAGAGAAAGAGACAGAGACAGAGCTAGAGTTAGAGACAGATAAACAGAGAACAAGAGAGAGAAAGAAACAGAGAAAGAAACAGAGCCTAACAGACAACACAGGCAGACATAAACAAGGACAGACAAACAAAGAAAGTAAAGGAAACGCGAACAAAAACAACGACACTCCCGCCAGCGAGAGGAGACGGGCTATGGACAGTATTTCAACCAAGATGCTCACTATTATGCTAACCTAAATCCCGTTAATAGGATTTCCTTCACTAACTACAAGGGATAATTTCGAAACGCTTTTTTGGCAAGAGAATATTAGCATGAAGGTCCTTCTCGATCGGAGATTAAATCTGAGCTCGTTTTCTGACAAGTTTTAGACGAAAATGAAACATTCTTAAAGCGGCTGCTCGGTAAAGCAGGATCACTCTTTGATCTCTGGGCTCCAGACAAGCTTACAGTGTTGCCAGAGAACAAGACAACTGCATTTTGTCACGTAGAGGGCGTTCACTTTCAATCTTTTTTTTGCCATGATATGAGCCTCTCTGGTACAATATGGAAAATATTCAATGAACTGTGAAACTGGTGTGGAAATGAGGCATGCGAGGCACAGAGGCGGTGGCACCAGCGCGCCAGACATCGTGGCAATGTACACCCTTGCTTATTTCCCGCTCATTTTCGCTGTCATTTCCCACATGCTTGGGGAGGAATTTGCAAGTTTGCAATATTTCATGTTACCGGTTCTCATTACCATTCGTCGAATTCCTGACGTGACGGATATTTCCCTCCGTCATTTCTTCGTGCACCTCTGTTATTCCAAGACAGGAATCGACTATTACAATGGCGTTTGTTGAGATAAAAGTGTAACTTTCGGGAATTGCCCGTCGCGATTACGGCCATTCACAGCTCTAGTAATTTTGACTTGGTTGTAAACAAGTTTTTTTTCTTTTTCTTTTTCCTTTTTTTCTTGGCACTTCCTAGAGATGTTATTGCGAATTTTGAAAAGGGTCGACGAGCAGCCGTGACCTGCTAGTCATTATCCAGCTTTATATTGAACAGGACACGTGTTTACACTTCATAACTTGTTCATAACAGTATAATTCCAAAGAAATGGCTCGCCTCCGATCGCTAATACTAACGCCTTTGATTTTTTTTCAGCATGTTAACTCAATCGTTAACGTTGCAAGTATGCAAGTATGCGTATTACACTTGTTATCGCACCGCGAGAGAGAGAGAGAGGGAGGGAGGGAGGGAGGGAGGGAGGAGGGAGAGAGAGAGAGAGAGAGAGAGAGAGAGAGAGAGAGAGAGAGAGAGAGAGAGAGAGGAGAGAGAGAGAGAGAGAGAGAGAGAGAGAGAGAGAGAGGAATTAAGAGAGAGAGAGAGAGATACTCATATATATGTATTCATATACATATACATATCCATCTATCTATATAAATATGTATGTGGATGAATAGCTAAACAGAAAGATAAATAAATAAATAAATAGATAAACAAACAAATTAGATAAATCAATATACAAGTACACACACACACGCAAGTATTCATCAAGGTGCACAACACAGTCACACAGTTACAGCAACATTAACTTCAGCAGCAGCCGCAGCGTCGACAATTTGCACCAAATATGAAATCATTTAAGAGCTGACGTCCAACCATCGCGTAATTTAGATACGTCACAGAAGCGCACATTCTGGTCTTGGATCCTTATATTATCACCGCTCGTGTCTCTCCCCCCCCCCTCTCCCTTACCCCTTTCCCTTTCTCCCATTCTTATTCCTCCTTCCCTCTCCCCCACTTCCTATCCCCTGTCCCTCCCCCACTTCCTATCCCCACTCCCCCTCCCCCCCTCCCCCACTCCTATCCCCTATCCCCACTCCCCACTTCCTATCCCCAACCCCACTCCCCCTTCCCCCTCCCCCACTTTCTATCCCCTATCCCCACTCCCCCTTCCCCCTCCCCCACTTCCTATCCCCACTCCCCTTCCCCTTCCCCCACTTCCTATCCCCTATCCCCCTATCCCCCTCCCCCCCTCCTCACAAGGCAGTTGCCTCGTGTGACATGCGTAATTACAGTGACGTGATAAATCAAAGTGATAAGGTAAATTAGAGAGCGGAGGCGGGGCTGTGACAGGGTTAATGAACGACCGAACAAGAATGGATGGATTGAACGTTTCATTAGGCTGTTAAACTCGCCCAAATGTGTTCACACAATGGCGGCCGCCCGGGAGGAGAGGCGGGGGCGGCGCTGGGCGGTTTGAGCGCTCGTCACGTCTTTCCTCTTGGACAAAAGGGGGAGGGAGAGCGGGAACAGAACTCGGTTTGACGTTGTTTTTCCTTTCTCTCTTTCGTTTTTTTTTTATTTATTTTTTTTGGGGGGGGAGGGGTTATTCTTTTATCTGTGTATGTACAGGAGCTCTTTTTTATATATATTCTATAGAAATCACGCACAGGAAGAAGAGCTATATTTGGAACCCATGTCTCTTTTGCTTTTTTTTTTCTTCCTATGGTATATTGCACATCAAAGTCACGAACAGTTCAAACGGATGCAATAAAGCGTGCAATATTCTCTAACAAGGCTGAAAGCAGAGCAACCTCATACCTCGGTGAGGCGCCACGCTCCTTTTGTAACTGCAAGGCTGAGTCGGTAACCAAGGCACTTTGAACACTCGACTGAATGTCAAAGTGACTCAGTTAAGAGGCAAGATACGCTTGTACGCACTCACGCGCCGTTCGTGAGATACGAATGAAAAGCCCCTTGTTGCGTGCGTATGCGTGTGCGTGCGTACGAAAGCGTAAATACGTGTTGTGTTAAATGAGCCCCCGCCGAAATACGAAAGATCAGTGACATCACTGAATTTAACACCCCTTCATCGCAGCGCCACTAATGATGGTGCGGCATTAAAGCCCATTAATGTAGATATAATTATAAAGGAATTAATGATGGTGAGCATTATCATCAATTCCAGGAACCATAATTGCCTATAGATGAGACACTAATTATGATACTATTGTTTGTATATGAGTTAAGAGCGATAATGGCTATTTAAAGATAAGCGTGTTGTGGGTTGGAATCTAACCGACTTCTACATAAAACACATGCCGAAGTCACCACGAAAAACACCCACATACAAACACAAACAAAAAAACAAAAGAAACCAACAAATACGTACCATAAAACAGAAAGAAAACAGA
>NW_020871022.1:565006-572506 GCF_003789085.1 Penaeus vannamei | reverse complement strand
GTAGTGTATGCACTGTGTAATGCATCAGTTATGTGGATGATACACAAATTGAAATATAAATTCTGAGTACATATACACATACGTACACAAGTTTATCTACATAAAGAACAATTTCGGCTATTTTTTTTCAATTTCTGCAAGAGCCATTACTTCGCACACCATAAATCTGCTAATACTTGCAACTAAATGCATTGCAATAAAATGTTCACAGGTATTATCGACGATAGCATTCGAATTTCATTGTCAAATTCCATACGTTGTTATATGAATTCCGGCTCCGCTAGGAACACACGCCATTAGCAGTGGTTTTAACAATAGCTAAATCCGTTATACCATCATTAAATAAGTTAATCCCTTGCAGGCTTATTGGTCCTTTGTAGTCGCTTCGGATGTTGCCAAACGGGGCCATAAACACAGCTCGAGACAGGATAGTACTGTGTGCATTTGCTCTAACAATGCAACGTTGCCCAAGATATATGCAGTTGATCTGGGAGGGTAAGTATGTAGACTTGTTAGGGAGGATCATAATTTGGCTCGAAGACTGCAGCAATCTTCTGGATGTGAATCGGGAATTTTCTCTGATGTGTTGCATGATGTGTGTCTGTGTGTTTAATACACACACACACACACACACACACACACACACACACACACACACACACACACACACACAACACACACACACACACACACACCTTTATATATATATATATATATATATATATATATATATATATATATATATATACATTTACATATGTGTATGTTATAATACACACACACACACACGTGTGTGTGTGTGCGCGCGTTTGCGCGGGCGAGCATCATAGATATATGCATATACACATAATCGTGTATGACTGTATATAGACAATATTTATGCTAAAAAATCACGAAAATCAAACAAACATGTAAATAAAAGGTGGGTTGCCGGCCGTAGGTTTTTGCAACAACCTGCGGATAATTCTCACCGAATATCCCTTTAAGGCTGACTATAATCCTGTATAATCTCATTTTAGAAAGTCTTATCACTCAATATCATGAACACCACCATTCACCATTTAATTCACATTCATAGTTATGATTTCTCCCCTATTTAAATAAACGATGATTACTTTACAGGTAGTGTGATCCAGATATATACATTTCAAGGTTGGGGAATGATAAATGGACTGTTTTTTAAAATATGACCGAGTGAGCAGTTCAATGTTGATTTAATATCACCCGCAAATTAACTGTACGTAATGGTCAAGCAATATTTTACCTAAAATAGATAATCATCAATTTTAGACTTAAATCAATGACTATTAACATTTTACTCTTTATTGGCTGAACAAATAGAATAAAAAATACATTGTTGTTGATTTACGTTAATCTGGTCTTCGAAAATTCACTGAAGTTTGATCATAAATATCAGAATGTTTGGGAACCTAAATCATAACACTTTTTCGCGTAAAATCTACGGGACATTTATTTCAGCCTGGTAAAGTTCGCTTAGTAATGTTTTTTTTTCATAATTGTTTAATATGAAATATAGAATTAGATATCAGTAGTAAAAGGCATATGGTGAAGAAACATTACAAGTGCCACCATAGTATTTAAATTCTACTATTCAAAAATGCACGTACCATCGCGCTGTCACGGCTTAACATATTACAGCTCTAATATCGTTCACACTCCAATGGCCATTATGCAAATCAGAATTAAACTTGAACAATATCTTCTCCCTCACCTTCATTCTTTCCTCCTAGGCAAACTTTGTCACTCGAGCTAACAAGACCCGATCTGAATATCAAGTCTCTCCAGGGAATTTTCTTGTCCACGCACTGTTTTCAAGCCAATGGATTTGTTTAGGATAGGGAAAAACCACACGCATACACACACTCATAGGACGAAGTTGGCCCAAGTTGTGTACATTAGAGAAACTTGAGGGCGAGCGAGGGCGCAACATCGGGGTGTCCTCCAGCCTGGATCTCCGTCGGCCATTAACGTCCTTCTCGGAGTTTAATGTCACGGGCCACGGGAGACAAGACGGGGGGGGGGGGGGGGGCGCTGGGAGAGTTCGGAGGGAGTGGGAGTTTGGCAGAGGGCGGGAGTAACTCCTGGTGGAACAGCGGCCGTCGAGTTTGGGCCGAGGCTCGGGAGTTTGGGCCACAGTGTTGGCGTTCCGAGCCAGTTGTTCCGGGCCGAGCCTCGCGCCCTGACGCTCGGCCGCCAACAAACTTTAATTACGATAACACTCCGATTATCCGCTTCAAGTTCAAACGCATGGATTGTTCTTCGGCGGCACATAATTGCTGCAGAGATTGTCGCAATCCTAACCCCTCCCCCCGCCACCTGGTCTTACACTTTCTCCTAGGTGTACACGCTTTATTATGCATTAGACTTAGGGATTTTTTTGCGATATCCATTTTCCTCGGGCACTGTTCCTAATGAAAAACATGAAGAGAAAAAAATATCTCATATGTATGCAACCCAGAGCTCCCTACTTTTCCTTGATCTCGCCATCTAAATGCGTATACGGAAAAAATAGAAATTCTAAAAGTTCTCTTGATTTAATTAGAGAGCAAGGGTTTTATGCACGAATAACTTTCTACCATAATAGTCGCAGAACTGATAGTTTATTTCATTTATGTTCTGTTATCCAGTCATCCACCTCTGACCATTGCACAATATACAGCGGGATGAATATCGTATGATAGTATCATCTGATATCGGGGTGTGTGCAATAGTGAATGAATCCATGATACCCACGGCATAGCAGCGAATTTGAAGATTAGCCAAACTGTTGTGGTAAAAAGAGAACTGCCGATAGTCCGATAATATTGGTGTGGTGGCGATGTTTGCCGCGATGGCTGGGGTGGGAATCGCGGCCTGTTTATGCAGTGGGTGTCAGGTACGGCTGGACTTAATGTTGAGGCTGCCACGAGCCACCAGTACTTGTGCATCTCATTATGGAGCAACAACGGGTGTAATTATCCCTGCGCTACGCTGTTTCTTCACCACTTATTATATATGACTAAAGTTTAAAGCCTGAATCCAAAAGGGAGAGTGTTGCTAGTGTCATTCTGGTTATATTTTTGGAATCACTAATCGTTCAGAATGTTAAGATTTTTTTTTACAGCTCGTTGTCGTGTTGCTTACCCCCCCCCCTCTCTCTCTTTCTATCTCTCTGTATATGCGTTCATATTTCCTATATGCTGATTTCATGTAATATATTTCATTGTTTATATCATCGGAAGTCAAAAACAATACAGTATTGGGATGAAGGCGAAGAAAAGAAGAAAATCTAAAGAACATTCAAACATACAAACAGGAGACGGGCTGGCTGGAGGCTCAATATAAGGGCAGGGAACTTAACACCCTCCGAGTCCCCCATTTTGTGTAGAATGTGTTTGTGTTATTCGTAACGGATATCTGGCTCCTTTCCTCTACTTCTTGTTCTTCTCCGGTTCTGCCATTTCCCTCTATTACTATTTCCCGTTTCCGGCCTTTTCTGCCTTCTTTTCTTCCATCATTTTTTGATTTCCTTCTCTTTGTTCTTGAAGAAAGCGAGAACCTTCTAAATGGGTTCGAGTCCAAACTTCTCCCGGGGAGAATTTTGGCCGTGCAAGCTCTACCAACTATTAGTGCTTCAAGTGGCTCGAATGGATCCTTGAGAGAGCGAATCACAGGATGATTTATCGCCTCAGATTGCTCGCCGATGAAAAGTTACAAAGAAATCATCTCCGGCTTAGAGGGACTCGCTTGTTAAAACACTTTCAAAGCAACGCGAACCTAGAAGAAAAAAAAAATCTTGGCCAAAACATTAAGACGCCGGAATGTTTGCGATTCTACTTCTTAAAGTCTTAGAAAATAGTCTTGTTTAATTCTATTGCAGACGGAATTCTTACTCCATTTGTTTACTCTAAGACAGCCGATATTCTCCGTTTCTACTTCTTAAGTCTTGCGAAACCATCTTTTTCATTCTAAGATATCGAAATTCTCTACTTCATGGGTTTTGCAAAACAATCTAATTTCATTCTAAGACAACAAAGCTTCTCAATATCTACTCTTAAGTCTTACAAAACCATCGTGTTTCATTCTAAGACACCGAAATTCTCCCTTTCTACTTCTCAAGTCCTACAAAACAATCCAATCTCATTCTAAGACAACAGAACTTCTCAATATCTACTTCTCAGTCTTCAAAAAAAAAAAAAAAAAAAAAAAAAAAAAAAAAAAAAAAAACTTGCCAATCTCGAACTCGCCAATATTCTCAGTCTCAACTTCTCTTTCTTAGTCAGCTGTTTTAACGCCTCCGAGCTGCTATAATCATATGCACATTAAGAATCCCCGAAGAGCGACTCGGAGGCCGTTCAAATAACACAATTAGCATATTAATGGAGGAAGTAGATCATCTTTGCGTCCAGTGGTCGGGGAAGCATCATCGCACTCACTCGGAAATTCTTGGCTGTTAATTATGTTTCATTTGTTCTTTCTTTTTAATCAATATATTTTTATCGTCATAATTATCAGTATATCTCTATGTGATTATGCAGTCATCATTGATATAATATTTCACATTATTAATATTAGCGTTATTACATCTATTGATTTCATCACTATTACCACCATCATCATCATCATCAATATTATTGCTGTTATGGCTATTATTGTTATTGTTGTGCGTATAGATATCAGCATACTTACATTAATATCATTATAATCATGATTATTACCTTGACCATTATCCTCATAATGCTTACTTTTATCACTGTTAATTATACTACTGCAATAATCATCACTAGTTATCATCATGAGAATACTATCATCATTGTCACCATTATCAATAACATTGAAGAACTGATTATTATTGTGAATGGAATTAAAATCTACATGGAGCAAACAGTTAAAGTCGGGCCATTTTCAAATATATGTAGAAATGTAAAGTATTCATAATCATTAGAAATTTCTATCTTAGAAGTTCGGAAAGCATAATAGATAATATACTTAATATGCTAATCCTCAACACGAACACCTAGTTATCAAAGAAATGACTGAAATGATGAAATGTGTGTAAGTAAACCAGGCTGCACTTCACAATTCCGACAAAAAAATATATCATCAGTAATAAATAAGTGAAAAATAACCATATATCCCCTTTGTGTATCCCGGTTGAAAACATATTAGTTAAAACCTTGTTGTAATAAGAAAGGGAAGGTAGAGCTTGAACATATATCTTTAACATCAACACTATATAACCTTTAGCATGGACACTATTCATAAGAAAGGGAAGGTTGAGCTTGAACATATATCTTTAACATCAACACTATCATAGAGACGTAGGACAAAGAATAAATCATATAACTTAACATTAAGAAACATTAGTCGATTGATTCTTCCGTACACAGTATAAATAATCACCCTTCCCAATGCACTACCACACACAAGAACAAATAAAACAAATACGCTCAGGCTATAAACGCAGGGATGCGGACACGCAGACAAATACATCTCAGACCTTTTTTCAGCCTCCCTTTCTCTGCAAACACACATGTACAAACACACACGCACTTGCACGTAAGTGACTGAGCGTGGGCTGGTGTATTGTGTAGGAGTGTGTGGGTGTTTGCGTGTGCGTGGAAGAATAAACAGATAAGTGTGCATGTGTATGTATATATGTATGTATGTATGTATGTATGTACACACCACACACACACACACACACACACACACACACACACACACACACACACACACACACACACACACACACACACACACACACACACACACACACACACACGCACACACACAGACACGAGAGAGAGCAGAGACAGAGAGAGAGAGAGAGAGAGAGAGAGAGAGAGAGAGAGAGAGAGAGAGAGAGAGAGAGAGAGAGAGAGAGAGAGAGAGAAGAGAGAGGAGAAGTGGAAGGAGGGAGGAGGGAGCGGGAGAGAGAGAGAGAGAGGAAAAACAGACAGACCGTTAGCCAGACAGTTATGAAGACACAGCTGGATGAATCTATAAGTGTCACAAAGCGACCAAATCATAAGTAAACTGACTCGTCTTCACAGTCATTTGCGATCCTGATCATGTGTGACGAATCCAATCGCGCAAGAAAAAGTTTTTTTCTCTCTCTTTATTAAAAATTTTATTTCACGAGTCAATATTGGACATCCTGATTCCTGATGGAAGATGTTTGCTTTGTCGCGATAGCAGCACCGGAATAAATGCTGGTTCTTCATCTTATTTACATAACTCTACTGCCCCACTTAGGGTGTACACAAAACTAGGCCTACGCACATATTGTATGATGAATGTGTTGGCTTGAAACGTGCGTGCGCATGTGTGTTGTTAATTTATTGTCCTTATGAAATGTGTAATGTTTCGTTGGTCTTCGCTTGTGATGTGATCCTTAGGACATGTAAACAATGATGTTATACCAGATAATATCGTAATACACAGGAGTGCTATTGTGAAAATCCTTTCAATTTAATTGTGGGTTTGAGCGCGAATTTGTCTATTAAAAATCTGTCCGATTGCCGTTCTCCAGTGCACTTTGTTCTAATAACAGCAACATAGAATATACACAAAATTAAATGTATATGGTGAGGGTAAGAAAAAGTTAAGATTGAGAGAAAATAAAAAGAAACGTTTAAAAATTATAATCGCAGTCTTAACGGAAAGACATTTTATTGTTTTGGCATCCGATTCTAATAACAATCTGAATGCTAATGATGGTATAAGTGCTATCTATTTTTATCACTAATTACAGTCATTACATACTATTACCACTACAGATAGTCGTACAAATAACTGCAACGAGAATGAAACAATATGTAAGATAAAATTAGGAAAACCACATGCTAACTGTGAAACTAAAGCAGTTACATACATACGTACACAGATTCACACACACACACACACACACCGTACCTTAATATATGAGATATACAAAACTGAAACAGCAGCTTTCATGATTCTTTTATTATCGCTATCATTATCATTATCTTTTGAACATACATTGCCGAAACTGTTTCATGTTTGGTTCCACTGCCGCGTGTATTGGAGGACGCTCTGCCCTGCCCACGGGGTAGAGACCAACCCTCGATCAACACGGAGGTTTTCTACTTTCCAAAATGATGAATCTCACGGCCATCTCCACTACGGCTTTCGCATTTGCAGCCTCACCAACTGCAGCTACAAATTAATTTCATATGATAACTTCTGGTGATGACAACTTCGAGAAGTCCTAAGACATGAGCTATTAAGGTGCAGCCATGAGTGCAGGCGAGGGTCTGGAGCACATGTTGGGGCGGAAGACATTGGATCATGGTCCGTCTGGCGGCTCATGGCCCCGGGGCGCTCGGGACATCAAAGCCGCGGCCTCACGTCACCAAATGCGAATTAAGGCTTCGGGATTTCACAAACCCGAACTGCGGGCCAATGCGACGTGTCCCCACGCACACACATACATAAATGCATGCGCAGGCATATACGTACGCGTGCATGCACATG
>NW_020871022.1:542506-555006 GCF_003789085.1 Penaeus vannamei | reverse complement strand
CCTTTCTACCTCCCTTCACCGCGCCACCTACTCCCCTCTTCCCCTTTTCCTTCCCTCTTCCCTTTCTACCTCCTTCACCGCGCCACCTACCTCCCCTCTTCCCCTTTTCCTTCCCTCTCCCCTTTCTACCTCCCTTCACCGCGCCACCTACCTCCCCCTCTTCCCCTTTTCCTTCCCTCTTCCCTTTCTACCTCCCTTCACCGCGCCACCTACCTCCCCCTCTTCCCCTTTCCCTTCCCTCTTCCCTTTCTACCTCCCCTCACCGCGCCACCTACCTCCCCCTCTTCCCCTTCTTCCCTCTTCCCTTTCTACCTCCCTTCACCGCGCCACCTACCTCCCCTCTTCCCCTTTCCTTCCCTCTTCCCTTTCTACCTCCCTTCACCGCGCCACCTACCTCCCCCTCTTCCCCTTTTCCTTCTCTCTCCCCTTTCCTCCTTCGAGATTCCCCTCCGAGAAGACGGACTCGGGAATCCATATCCAATAAAATGCTGATTCCAGAACTTAAAGACAAGGCTCCCCGTATACAAAGGACGAAAACAAGACCCGCTCGCTCCATTAACCTGATCCTCGGGACCTGTTTCCTTGTTTCAGGTGTTCATTTGCCGGTCCAGCGAAACTGTCTCTTGGCGTAGGCTGGTTCGTCCCGTCGTCGGCTCTCCTTGGATGCTCTTTTTTGGACTTAGGCTTTCGTTTTATGGTTTACTTTCTCTCGCTTTGTTTTGTATGTCGGTCTTCATGTCCTCTCCCTCTGTCTGTCGTCTGCCCTCCTCGCGCTCTCTCTCTCTCTGCCTGCCTGTCTGTTTCCTCTCTCACGCTTCTTCGTTTTGTCTGTCAATTTCTTTTTGTTTTTTCTCTCTCTCTTCTCTGTCTTCTCTCTCTCTCTTCTCTTCTCCTCTGTTTGTCTGTCTGTCTCTGTCTCTCTCTCTCCGTGTGTGTGTGTGTGTGTGTGTGTGTGTGTGTGTGTGTGTGTGTGTGTGTGTGTGTGTGTGTGTGTGTGTGTGGTGTGTGTGTGTGTGTGTGTGTGTGTGTGTGTGTGTGTGTGTGGTGTGTGTCCTCTCTCTCTCACTGTCTCTTCCTCTATTCTCTGTCTGCAAAAGGTTTTTCAGTGGGGGAGCATTTTTCCCTGAAGTATCTCTTGAAAGACTTTGTGCACAGATAAATGTCTATCTTTAAAGACTAAAATATTCTTCTTGTGACGTGAGACTCTATTTAACACAGGCAGAACTATGTCCCTGACTGAAACAGCTTCAAGGAGTTCGTTGGAAGAATCTCAATATTGAAAGTCATTTTCAATGGAATTTAATTAGTAATTTGTTGCTCTGGATGAGGTCGATGACTCACCATCGTCTGTCTGTTCTCAAATCTTCATAACAATTGGTGGAATATGTTTGATGTCTACTGTTGATATCTCCTTTGTTGTTACTTTTATTTTTGGCCTGGCAGTTATTATGTACTTATTCTCTATCAATCTCTCTCTCTCTCTCAATCTCTCTCCTCTCAAACTCCTTTACCCTATCTATAATTACCCGTTCTGATATCACTTCTTTGTTCTAGAATATTGCATCTCACAAAAATATATTGATATTTTCGTCCCACCCATGAGATTTTGCATTTACCCTTTGTTAAGATCTCTCCCAGTCTCAGTAATTATCATTCTATGTCCTCTTCCTCGTCCTTTCTTTTATCAATTTTCTTTTGTTTCATCTTTCAATACCCAAGTCCCCTTTTCATTTATTTCTGTCCTTCTCTTTTCTCCTTCGTTTTCAACTTTTCTTCTTCTTCCCATTCTTCATCTTTTTCTTTTTATCTTCTTGCCAATATTAATCTCTTTTTCCCGTCAACTTTTTCCTTTCTGTATCAATGTAATTATCGCATTTTCTCACTTCATCATTAACTTCTCTCGCTATCATCATTACATTTTGCTCTCTTCTCTCTCTTCTTATCGTCATCTTTACCAGTCTCTCTTTCTTTCTTTTATCATCTATCCTTCCTTTGCCAATACAGAAAGTTATCGTGACGAATAGTATCCAAACAGCAAAAGATTCCAAAACTTCTGAACGTAATAAAATATCTTTCTTTCTTAAACGACAAAAGACCCGAAATAGAGATTTTCAATTCATTTAACATCCTGGAATCGCCATTAAGAGCCAAAGACCAATTCCTTCCGGTCTTGGTTGACTTCTTGTAGTATCTGGAAAGGAAAAAATCACCGAGGGTTTCACTTGGAAGTGTGTGTGTGTGTGTGTGTGTGTGTGTGTGTGTGTGTGTGTGTGTGTGTGTGTGTGTGTGTGTGTGTGTGTGTGTGTGTGTGTGTGTGTGTGTGTGTGTGTGTGTGTGCGTGTGCGTGTGCGTGTGTGTGTGTGTGCGTGTGTGTGTGTGTCACTGTGTGGACCAACTCTGACATCACACACATATATACACATACCTACGCACACAAACATACATTTTATATTCTTCCTGTTATATCTAGTATTAGGGGTTGTACACATTTTCCCTCAACGTTGTTCCAGCCGCACTCTGTGTTATGGAAAATCTTCACGTGCCTGACGCAGCTATCATGCTGTAAGAGCCGCAAGGAACCTGAAGTATCGAGGTATATCCC
This sequence comes from Penaeus vannamei, assembly GCF_003789085.1. Lineage (NCBI taxonomy): Eukaryota > Metazoa > Arthropoda > Malacostraca > Decapoda > Penaeidae > Penaeus > Penaeus vannamei. The sequence goes on along the minus strand of NW_020871022.1, from coordinate 552,404 downwards.
GCACAGAAAATAAGGTGTCGAACATACCATCGATTCGATACTTCTGAACACCATTCCCGTATTCCCGCCGTTCCTCTGCCAGCAAACGGCTCTTTGCTAAACCCTAGATCTCTCGTAGCCTCAGCCTTCAAGCTTGCTCCCTTTCTTCCTTCCCTTTTGGCCTTTAGTTTCTCTCCTTTCCGTTGGTTTCCCTTCCATTATCCAATTTTCCCTCTTCTTACCCTCCCTTTCACTTTCTTTCGTTTCTATCGCCGTTCGAAAGTTCCTCCTGTCTTCCCTACTTCCAATAGCTCCTACTTCCTTTTCTCCCTCCTACCATTACTCAGCCTCTCTCCTTTTCATCCCTCCCTCCCTTCTCTCCCTTCTATCACACACCCTACCTCCCGCATCTTTTCTCCCTTCTATCACACACCCTTCCCCCCTTCCCTCCCTCCTCCCACCCCCCCCGCTTCCATTTCTCCATCCCATTTCCTCTCTATCGATACTCTGTCACTTTCTCGTCTACTCCTTCTACCTCAATCTCACGGCATGCGAGCGGCTCCCCGGCCAAGGCTAGCGTCTCCTGTAGCTTCACCGCCGCGCCCTGGAGGAAGGCGATTTTGGCAATGCACACAAAGGCTGGCTGGCGTGTCAGGAGCCGAGGTTGCAAAAAATATATGGCCGCGGAGTAATCGAAATGTCTCTGCAACAGCGACGCGGACCAGCGAGCCTTCGGTGCTTGAACTATTCGATGTTTAGGAACTGTGGCATTAGGCAATGAGGGAGAGTTAGGATGGAAGGACGTGGCGGTTATCAGGGATGGGCAACCGAGCGTAAAAGGTCTACGGACATAAAACGAACATTTGCACGAAACTAAGCGATCTTCCGCTGACCTGTTAGTAAAGCATGTAGAAATTTCTCAGTATAAGGTATGTAAGGAGGAACATTAGTGTACAGCTGTACACTTCACGCGTGTTGCTTGTTACTTCCTCTGCAGTACAAAGGGCTATCTAGACCATCACGAGTTTTATATTTGATGATGCATTTACGTTATAGTCTTCATGAGTACAGACCAAAGGCCCACAATTGAGAAAGTTAATGATTAACTTTAAATGTTCTAATTTTTTTGTTTCATATTTTACAAATTCCCCCATTCATAAAAAAAATACAAATTTGGAAAAATATGTTTGATAAGAATTATAACGCTGTCGTGAAGTGTGAAGTGATATAATGCCTCCCAGTTCTTTAGATAAAGACGATACGTTATATCGGAATCCAATAAAAAAACGAAAATAAAATAACTTTGTGGCATCCATTTGAATGACTGAAAAGACAAACCCCATTTTTAAGATAGTAATGATAAAAAATGATAATAAAAAACAAAAGCGTGGACGCTATCGAACAAACTGGAATCATTCAACAGTTTACAGTTCTAAAACACATGTAAATTTATGAAAAGCAGAATAGACGCCAGAAAATTAGACGTAATAAATGTTCGAGTTTGCTTATCTTCGGAAGGTGCACGAGTTTTAGAAGTAAAGCCTGTGCACAAAAGATTAATTCCAAATATCATGAAATCTAAGGATGTTATTAAATGCTGATAAAGCTATTCGTGTAGTTAGAATCATTAGCATGTAGACAGATACAAGTATAAACACACAAAAAAGGGAAGATTAAAAACGCTTAAAACTTAACGAATACAACATAAAATGACATAAAAGGAAAAGAAAAAATAACTAAAGTGAAAACATTAATAATCATGGTTTTACATGGATAATGCACTCAATCAACATTAGACTAAAAAATCGAGAGAAAAAATACAGATAATACTAATATGGCGCATCACAAGATAATGTATAGTGCAACCAGTGAATTTAATTGAGTTAGGGGCTTCCTTAACATAAATAATCAAGAGCATTATTGAGGAAGTTGATAAAAAAAATGATAGCGATTAGTGTCAACAAAGGGAAAAGGAAAAAAAAGGCAAATTACAAGACATTAAGAAGATGAAGGAGTTAAGGGACTTGGACATATAATTAGAAAACAGGGAATATTAGCACAGTTAATGATGCGTGTAATCGAAAGTAGGTAAGGGAAAGGAGAAAATGAGATGGACTGATGTTATTAGAAAAAAGAAAGAAAAGAGAGAGAGAGAGAGAGAGAGAGAGAGAGAGAGAGAGAGAGAGAGAGAGAGAGAGAGAGAGAGAGAGACTCACGAACCAAGATTCTGGCAACACGGGAAAAAATACAATATCATTCTGTGTGACTCCTCCTCTTTCTCTTTTACTCTTTTTCTCTTGCGTATACAAACATAAATATAACATATATATATATATATATATATATATATATATATATATATATATATATATATATATATATATATATATATTATAAACCATCAATACATTGTGTACATTATATAATGTGATAAGATATCCATTCTCATTCATACCTTTTCTATATTTGTCAACATGAATAAGTTCAATTGTACACACACACACACACACACACACACACACACACACACACACACACACACACACACACACACACACACACACACACACACACACACAACAACAACAACAACAAAAACAACAATAATAATAACAACAACAACGACGACGCCACCGATTCCATAAACACGTACACGTATGTGCAACGAGAGCCCCCGCACATGCGCCAGTATGAAACGACGCGGCAATTTCTTTAAGTCCTCATCGCTCCCGGACGAGTCGCCTAACCAAGTTATTACCGAGTGCAACGTCACGCGGGGAGTTTTAATTGGCGGAGCCGTGAGATAGCCCTGACGTTGTAATTACCAAGTTCATGCACAGGAAACTATTTGTGAGTTAGTAAATTACACTGTTTAAGTTAATTACCTGTTTTCTGGAGTATACTTCTGTACACGGCTCTTATCTGCTCATTGTTATCATTGTTGGTATCTTTCAAAACCTGGCGATTCATTTTTTTTTTTTCGGGAGTTCGCCTAATTGTGTTTATATATATCTTCCTTAATATGGAAATATAGAAAAAAAACATATAAGACTATGTACGAATAGATGTGGGAGTATGTAAGTGTGCGCGCACGCGAGAGAGAGGATACTGACACACATAGCACACACACACACACACACATATATATATATATATATATATATATATATATATATATATATATATATATATATATATTAGAGAAGAGAGAGAGAGAGAGAGAGAGAGAGAGAGAGAGAGAGAGAGAGAGAGAGAGAGAGAGAGAGAGAGAGAGAGAGAGAGAGAAAGTGCGCGTGCGTGTGTAAAGTAACGCTATGAAAATATGTGTACACATAAACATTTATTGGTTTTATGCAAAGTTCACGTCATATATTTTTGTTTTCCCCGAGACGTAGTTGAGATATAAAACTCGATATCGCGTCTGATCGAAAAAGATCACATGTTTCTTGTCGATGTCAGCAAATACTTTCTCCAAATGAAAGCACTGCACAATTAGATTTATGCATAGATGCGCTCCTTTCAGAAGAAATATCGACAAAAAAATGAAAATGAAAATAAAAAACGTAAATGATAATAAAGCCTTACAATATAAAAGACTTTCTTTTTCGACGGAATGATACATCTACAAAAGGGTCTATTACCGACTCTTCTTTTCATCTTTATTTTTCTTATTCTGCGCTTTGAAGACTTCTGGCAAGACGTTCGTTCCCGATCAAAAAACGGGGAAGTTGCCATTCATAACACGACTTGGTTCCTCGGTGACTTAAAATCTTTCACAAGATCTTTAAACTCCTTTGCTGCTAATCATAACTTCCTTCACAGTCTTCATATCTCCTAACTTATTTTCTGACACATCACATTTTTATGCCTTAGATATCGTAGGTACGAAAGAAAGCGCTAACTTTCGTCAAACTTTAAAGCTGTGCAGAAATAACAATAATATCTAGTTCTGTACGTTCTTGAGAAACTCCCGGCGCATAGGCGAGCAAAATGTATAAACTCTAGTGTAGTTAGAATACTTTTATCTGACTTTATAGGATCAGCATGTATAATACAACCCCATTAAAGGACTACTCGATCCTATAACCGTAATTCTAAGCCTCTGCAGAACAGTTGGTAACAATGCTAAAATAATATACGAATATTCTAGATAATACTTGAACAAGCTGTCTTTTCAGATAAGAGTCGATGAAATACTATGGCACAATAACAAAAATATAGTGCTTTAAAAATATAATTAGAAAAACAAAACATACATACAGTATGGTAGTCAAGGGTCAAAGTTGGCTAATATGTATTGATATTACGTTAAAAAATCCACTGCAACATACATAGCATAAAGCAAAAATAAAGAAAAAATAAGGAAATCCTCGCTTAAAAAATAAATATAAGTTATACACACACACACACGCACACACACACACACACACACACACACACACACACACACACACACACACACACACACACACACACACACACACACATATATATATATATATATTATATATATATATATATATATATATATATATATATATATATATATATGTGAATTCCAAAGCATTAAAAAACATAAAAGTATCAAGTGTAAACAGTAGCTCAGGAGAAACAGAAACATACCAGGCATTTGAATAGTGTGAATGAACACATGCGACCGTGGCTAAATATACGAGAATCCCCATGGAAAACGCGTATGGCATTCATAACATTTGAATATTAATTCAGGGTCCCTTTGGCTATGCTAACGGACCATCGATACCGTCACCACATGCAAACACGTACATCTGTTTACAGTGAAAGTACAAACAATCGGCCAAAAGAAAACACACAAACCGATAACATTTATAGACGATGCAATCTGTTGCTAATGTATAATGCACAACATTCATCGGCTCTGGCCAAATACCAGAAAACATCCACACGCAAACCACATATCAACACACGTAGACCAAGAAATATATATATACACATCATCCACCGTCAAAACAGCTGGAAGGGCACACGCACGGTAAGTTCCCCGATATCCAATCCCCTCGAAAAATAATGATGACGAAAAATGAGACAAAAATAAGAACAGATAATAAACGAAAATACAACAAAATAGAAATAAAATAAAAGATAAAATATGATTAAACAAAATAAAATAAAAATAAAATATAATCGAATAAAAATAGATAGAAGATAAAAATAATTAAATGAAAATAGAAGAAAAAATATGAAATAAAATAAAATTAAATAAAAACAAGTAAAAATCCTATAAAATCATAAAACTAAATTTCAAAACGCGAGATAATAAGGAGAAAGAGTGTGGCCTCTATGGAACACCATTAGTTTAGTGATCAGGGGTCGGTGGGCTGGCGGGCATCATCTTAGCATCATCTATATTGTCGGCAGCTTTCATCCCGAGCTAATAGGACTTCTCTCATACCTGTCCAGGGTGGCCAAGGGGGATATTTATGATGGTAGCGTCTTAAGGGAGCCCCCAAGACCAACCCCGTATCGCTGGGGTTCGGGTCGGTGAGCGCGGGGCGATATTAAGTCTTCTTTACATCGTGCTTTTGTAATTTTTTTTTTTTTTTTTTTTTTTTAAGGGAGGGGGTAAGGTACTTTGGGGGAAGGGAGATGTAGTAAGGGGGGGTTGGAGGGAGGAAGAGGAGGTTTGGCGAGCGCTCGGTACGTGATTTATGATTTCTTGAAAAAGTAATTTATTGGTGTAGAACCCGCGTTCATAAGTGGACCACAAATACTAAGAGTAAGCTCGATACATGCGCCATATGCATGATACAGCCTTGGACACAAACCAACATGGTTTTGATAAGGCAAATACAATAAATAAGTATGACAAATAGAGTATGCATGTGTGTTTCAGTTTACCATATGGTAATATTATGGAAAGTTACAATATGGAAAAATTATGCATAGTCTATTTTTTGTTATTTATAATCACAATAAAACGCTCTGCTCTTTATGCATGATTTTACATAAATAAGTATACAAAACATATGATATATATATATATATATATATATATATATATATATATATATATATATATATATATATATATATATATATACTATACACCACACACGACCAGTATAAATATAAATATAAATACAGTATACACACACACACCCAACACAAAGAAACCGATAATTAGATAGACAGAGGCGGATAGATGTAAAGACAAAAGCTCTCAGTATAAAAGGCAACTGCGTGCAAACAATATCAGGTAAAATGAATATTTATGAGGGCAGGATATTGAGTGTCGGCCGAGGTGGCAGGTCTAACAGAGCATCTAAGAGGCGAGAGACTTCGTTCTCATCCCAGCTAATTAAAGAGCATCATTAAGATCCCTGCAAACAATAGATGACGTGATGGTAACACCGAAGTTTGCAAATAGGGTACGTTTATTAATACTGTTGTTTTTGCGTGCGTGTGTCTGTGAACTCTGTATTATATAAGAACTCGTTATTATATGAAACCTAAATTCAAAATCGTACTTAGAAATGCCTGACACAAATCGGCTGCCAGTCGTCGCGAAAAAAAATCTACGGACAACACAACCCAGATTTCACTATGTTGTCCACAAACACAAAACATTTGCGACTGAAGTGTTGAATGCAATGCTCCACACGGTAATGCCAGTATACAAATGCAATATGATGCTTGAATTGAAAGAGTTGCAATGAACATCTGGATTTTCATCTCATACGTTATGAACCTACAAAATCTCCCTTTGGAATCTGAGATCCAATAAAACGACGGCAAAAACATCTTTTTTTCTCTTTTTTTCCTTAGTTCGAACAAATTTCTTGTTTTTATGCATTTTTTGAATTTCATATATGAAAGTAAGCAATAATCACGTTTTATAGAAACTGAAATTATAATTATAAAAAGATGTTAATAATATTAATGATAATGTTGCTCCTAATAATAATAAATATATGATAATGACAAAGGCAATATGCCAATTAAAGTGATGATAAGAGTGATAAGAAAAATAATAACAATAATGATAATAGAATTAATAATGTTAATGACAATGATGATAATCATAAAAATCATAATATCATTATTAGAAAAAATAACAATAATACTGATGATAATAACAATAATAATAATAATGATAATAATAATAACAATAATAACAATAATAATAACAAGAATATAAATAATAATGATAACAATAACAAGAATATAAATAATAATGAAACAATAACAGAATATAAATAATAATATGATACTAACAACTAACAACAATAATAATACCACCAATAATAATAATAACAATGACAATGATAATACTAATAATGATGATGATAATGATAAAAATAATAATCATAATAACAAAAATAATAACAGCAATAATAATGACGATAATGATAATAACAAAAGTAATGATGACAATAATAGCAGTAACAACAAAAATAATACCGACAGCAATAATAATGAACAAATAATAAAACACTATCAACCAAACAAAAAAAAAAACAAATGAAAATAACAAACATCTTTACAACAGGAGAACTGAAAAGAAATACAATAACCCTACCTACCCACAGCAACAACAGCGGAATAAATCAAAGGACAACAACACACACGAAGAAGGAAGGACAAGGCGACCCGGAGAGCTTGCAGACGATGCACAGAACAGGTGATGTTGTTAATAAGCAGCAGGTGCAACAGCGAGGCTAATGACTCCCCGCTGCGTTGTCGGTATGCTAATGTATTGCCGAAAGTGTAATGATTCGGAAATAATCGCACGGCGCGGGATCCTGTTGAATTAGTGTCCTCACTTATGAGAAAGAGGGAGAGAGGAGGGGGGAAGAATGGGAGGGGGATAGATAGATAGATAGATAGAGGGGCAGATAGATAGATAGATTGACTGATAGGTAGATAGATAGATAGATAATCGCACGGCGCAGGATCCTGTTGAATTAGTGTCCTCACTTTGAGAAAGAGGGAGAGAGGAGGGGGGGGGGAAGAATAGGAGGGGGATTGATGGATAGATGGGTAGATAGATAAACTGATTGACTTATAGGTAGAGATAGATAGATAGATGAATAATCGCACGACACAGGATCTTGTTGAATTAGTATACTCACGAGAAAGAGGGAGAGAGAGGAAGAATGAGAGGGAGAAAGATGGATAGATTGATTGACTGAATGACTGATAGGTAGATAGATAGATGAATAATCGCACGACACAGGATCCTGTTGAATTAGTCAATTCACTTACGAGAAAGAGGGAGAGAGGAGAGGAAGAATGGGAGGGTAATAGATATAGATGACTGATTGACTGATAGATAGTTAGATAGATAGATAGATAGATAATCGCACGACGCAGGATCCTGTTGAATTAGTGTCCTCACTTATGAGAAAGAGGGAGAGAGGAGAAAGAATAGGAGGGAGGTAGATAGATTGATAGACTGATTAATAAATATGTAGATAGATAATTGCGCGATGCTAGATCCTGTTGAATTAGTGCCCTTATGAGAAAGGTAGTGGGGGAGAGTTGGGGAAGAAAGGAAGGGGGATATGATAGATGGATAGATAGATTGACTGATTGATCGACTGATAGACAGGTAGATAGACAAATAACCGCACGATGCAGGATCTTGTTGAATTTGTGTCCTCACATATGAGAAGGAGGGAGAGAGGAAGGAGATAGATAGACAGGTGGGTAGATAGATAGAGTGATTCATAGGTAGATGGATGGATAATCGCAGGTTGAAGGAACCTGTCGATCAGTGTCCTCACTTATGAGAAAGAGGGAGAAAGTCACTGAGAAGAACTTGAGGGAGATAGATAGAAAGATAGATAGATTGACTGACGGATATATAAGTAGATAGAGAGATACTTACATCTACAGGAGCCTGTAGTTAGTGTCCTCGCTTATGATTAAGAGGGAGAAAAGAAGTGGGAAAGAGGAGGGGCGAAAGGGGGGAGATAGATGGACAGATTGGTAGATAGGTCGATCGAGATAGATAGGTTGACTAGCAAGTTACTATGGATAGATGGATAGCTTGAGATAGACAGATAGTTATATAGATAGATAGAAGATAAAGATAAGAGAGAGAGAGAGAGAGAGAGAGAGAGAGAGAGAGAGAGAGAGAGAGAGAGAGAGAGAGAGAGAGAGAGAGAGAGAGAGAGAGAGAGAGAGAGAGAGAGAAAGAGAGAGAGAGAGATGTGAATGGAAAGGATATGAAGGTCTTGCATTATATATATAAACCTCGTGTCCTCAGAAAAATCCAGAGTTTTAGGGAATGCGTAAAAGATCATTTCTGAGTTGTGTTAAAGCGTTCATTTCCTCTTCACTGTTTGCACTGTGTTTACAAAGAAGCGGCTATTATTACATGCTAATTTGCTCGTAGGGGACTTAGGTCGATACAGAGGTAAAAAAATAATAACAACAATAATAATGACAAAATAAAAGATAATAATTTTAACTATGATAAAAAATAATGATAATAATAATGAAGATATTAATTATGGTGGTGGTGATTGATGACAAAAAAAAATACAAAAATGAATAGTAAAAACAGTAATACCAACAACTATACAATAAAACCAAACTATATAATAAAACAAACATTCTTGAAGAAAAAAAAATACACCGCTGAAATAAATGAACCGACGGCTGGCGAGGTCGGCGACGGCCAGCAGAATTAACAAGATAAGAAAGAGGTCGATGCGCTGCCAATAGAAGGCTGGGCTCATCTGTCACGTGACCGGAGGCGGGCAGCGTCCTGGGGCTATTTGTCAATGTTGTGTGTTTATATGGCGGAGACCGACATTAACGACCTGATGAGCATTCTACATGATGAATACCTGTGTGGGAGACCGGCTGGGAATTCACTCCTCTTGGGGTTGGGCAAGGAGCGAGGGTTAGGCATAACTGGTGTCAACATTGG
>NW_020871022.1:517506-522506 GCF_003789085.1 Penaeus vannamei | reverse complement strand
ATGCTTTTATAGTTTGTTTGTTTGTGTATATGCATGTTAGTGAGCCTGTGCATGTCTGTTAAGTTATGTACATGATTGTGTGTATGTAAGTTTATGTGTATTTTATGGGATTGTGTATATGACTGACTTGTGTCCATATTAGTGATTTCGCGTGTATGTATTCAAACATGCATGTGCAAGTACAGTTGTGTGTATGAGATGGTGTTTTTATGTGAGTAGGTTATATGTATGCAAATGGAAATTATGCATCTTTGTTCTTCATCCTTGGAAATAAATAGTGAAAAAAATGAGAACAAACTTGCCTTATCATGGCAAAACAAGTACAGAATTTACTTGGAATTGTGGGAACTTTTCTTCATACTGAATGTACAGCTAGTCTGTGTCGTTATATTTTTGTTGTTAAAATCATTAACGTTTTCTCACAAACGATTGGCCAGTCCACAATCTTGCAGCGCCTGGAGCACTGTCCTTGTGTTCAGATGAGACTATAATAAGATTTACTTGCATGAGGAAAACCATCAAAATTTTCATTGTATCTCGACCGCAAAATAATGGCTTTGCTACAGTTGGTAAGGGACCAAGATGACCCCCAGTAATATGTTCATTTATGTGCGTATATACATATATATATATATATATATATATATATATATATATATATATATATATATATATATATATATACATATCATATATATATATACATATATACACATACATATATATACACATACATGTACATATATATATCATATATAATATACATATGTTATATATTAATATATATATATATATATATATATATATATATATATTAATTGTGTGTTGCGTGTATGTGTATGTATAATGTGTATGTGTATATATGTGCATACATATATAAACTGTATATGTAATTTAAATTTAAATATACATATATAATATAATATAATATATATATATAATATATATATATATATATATATATATATATATATATATATATATATATATATATATATATATGACACACACACGGCGCCCCGGTCATCTCGCTCGTCTAACTAAACCCATTCAGGCCGGACGCCGCCCACCTCATCGTCTGCGCGACACAACATCCGGGACCTCTCCCGCCTACGCAAATTGTCCTCTCTCGTCGATCCATTGAGGGCGGCACTCGGCATCGACGGCGCCCGGGCTGATGTTGTTTTATGTGACACAGCTGCTCGCATTCGGGTGATTTTGTTGTTGTCTTTCTTGTTTTTGCCTGTATTTGTTTTTTACCCTTTCCTTTGGCTTTTTGTTTTGTTTGTTTTTGCTTCTTCCTTCTGTCTTTTTTTTATTTGTTTCTTCCTTTTGTCGTTATTTGTTTTTATCCTTTCCATTTGTCTTTTTTGTTTTTATCTTTTCTTTTTGTCACTATTTGTCTTTACCTGTTCCTTTTCTCTTTCTCTTTTCTCTTCTTATAAACAGCTCACTTCCCTAATAAAATGGCTTATTTCCGGTAACTATATTCCCATTTCAAATTAAAACTTTCACCAGCACCATCTTCCATTATCCGTCACCCCTTCTACCTAATAATAATTTATTCTCCATTCATTATTCGTCATCCCTTTATCGCTAAGCCAACTTAATTCACCAGGCACTATCCCCTAAACCGGCTTTTCACCTACGCCTATCCGGATCCTAGGGTTCTAGTCTCATTTACCCTAACTTATTTTCTACTAGTGCATAATCCAATTCAAATCTTAACACAGCGAAATATACGAAGAAGCGACTTGTTTATCTATCAATATAAACAAATAAAAAAAACTGTCTTTTCATCCATCAATACAAACAAACATGTAAACAAACACCTTTTTCATCCACTTACACAAACATAAACAAAAGACCTTTTTCACCCACTAACACATACGTACACAAAACACCTTTTTCACCGACCAACACAAACAAAAACAAAACACCTTTTTTCACCCACAAACACAAATATAAACACCCCTTTTCATCCACCAACACAAACATAAACAAAACACCCTTTTCAACCAACACATACATACATACACAAAACACCTTTTTTACTCACCAACGCATTCAAACAAACACCCTTTTCACCCACCAACACAAACATTCAAACAAAAGCCTTGTTCATCCAATGGCACAAACAACCCTAAAAAGAACACCATGACTCACCCGCCCACACGCCCAACCGCCTTCCGCCCACAGTCACAGAGCGGGGCAAAGGGACGGGCTGATGAATACCGCAGCTTTAATGAGGAAAAAGAAGCAAAGTTCCCAAAGATAAGGGGGAGTCGGACTATTTAGTATTAATGATTAATTTATGTGTTGCTTCCTTCCCCCTCACCCTCCTTGAATCTCAGCTTCTCTTCACCCCCTCATTCCCTGTTTCCTGTTTCCTGCCCCCTCCCATTCTCCCCTCTCCGTCCTCTTTCTCTTCTCTCTCTCTCTCTCTCTTCTCTCTCTCTCTCTATCTCCTCTCTCCTGCTCTCTTTTCTTCCTATCCCTTTCTCTTCTCCCTCCTCCTCTCCCCTCTCCGTCTCATCTCTTCCTCCTCCTCTCCCCTGTCCTTCTCCCCTCTCCCTCCTCTCCCCTCCCCTCTTCCTCCTCTAATCCTCAGCCTCCCCTCCACCTCTCCCCTCCTCCTCCTCTCCCATCCCTTCTTCTCTCCTTCCCTACGTCTGGCCTGCTTCCCATGCTTGTCTCCCCCCCCCTTCCTCCCTCCCTTTCCCTTCCTGCTAGTCGAAGCATGTGTAGTATGTTGCCAATGTACACATGCATAATGGAAGACTAAAATAGCATGCAAATGGAATGCTACTTAACATTAATACACACGACAGAGGCAGTGTATTGTTAAGCCCGAAACTAAGAAATTATGTCGTTATAACAAAGCCTTGGGACATCAGAATATGTAAATAAGAATGATTATCGCATACAAAAAAACTTTTCACGATGGGGACAAAAAATGAGAGAGAGAGAAGAAAAAAAAAGCATAAGAAGAAATAAATGTTCCAGACACCATAACGAATGAAATATTTCGAGAGGGAAGTTTTCCTCTTCTTCTCAAGATGCCGTGAGAGAAAACTAACACAAGGAGTAAAAGACACCGGGGGAAAACATTCATATGTAGATGTACAACGAAGAGAATGGGGGCGGAAAGTAGTAGTAGAATTGTTAGCAGCTGTTGGTGAGAATAACCGGGGTATTGTCACACGCCCAAACTTTTGAGAGGACACAGCTGACTGCAAATATGACTGCTAACATAGAACAGCTAGATGAGGTTCAACCGTGAGATATTTTACTGAATATTGGATGCATGCTTTGCGTCGAATATGTATGTGTATATATATATGAGAAGACTTCTGGGATATAGGTTGGGCAATAGTTTGAATTGAGAATGTTAGAAAAAATCATACTTTGCTATACAGTCTCAAGATACGAAATAAGAATACTAGTAAAATACGTTTTCTCTAAAAGAAGAAAGTGTAAATAAACACCCAAGTAAATAAAAAGTGATATCTGACATGTAATGGATATCGCTTAAATAAACTCTGTGTTTTATCAGTAACAGCAAGTCACTCTTTCTTGCAAGGTGACTGGTTTAAAAAAAGGGAACAAACCAACAAAGAAAAAAAAAAACAAGTACAAGTACATGTATACGCATCTGATATATATATACGTATATTTAGACACACGAAAACACACAGATACACGTGTGTATATATAGATGGACAAACACACACGCACACACACACATATGTGTGTGTGTGTGTGTGTGTGTGTGTGTGTGTGTGTGTGTGTGTGTGTGTGTGTGTGTGTGTGTGTGTGTGTGTGTGTGTGTGTGTGTGTGTATGTGTGCGTGTGCGTTGTATGTGTATGTGTGTGTGTGTGTAATACATACAGTATATCCCTACACACACACACGCGCAAAGAAAAAGAGTAGGGCATCCGAGCAATCAGGAAGGCGCGTCAGGCAGCCGGATCAAGAATCGAGTAAGAAACAGTTTAAGAGTCTGGCGAGAGATAATGAGGTTGAGTGTTTCTGGCACACGGATCCTCCCAGACAGAGTGAGGCATCTTGCGCCTCGACACGCCCCTGGGAGAGGACGCGGAGGAGAAGAAAGGGAGGGAAACCCGATCGGAGGATTTTAGTCGTTCTCTCCTCTTTCTTTTTTTTATTTCATTTTGTCTCTTTCTCTTTCTCTGTTTTTGTTTTTTCTTTCTTTCTCGATCTTCTTTTCTCTATCTCTCTCTCCTTGTTCATTCATTCGTATGTCTGTCAGTTTCCCTCTCACTCTTTCTCTCTCAATTTCTTTGTTACTCAAACACATTCCTTCACAACACACCCACACACACACACACGCAGACACACACACGCATAATCACACGCACACCCACACCCACACATACATACGCACACACATACACAATCACACGCACACACACCCACACAAACTCCGTGCTAATCAACGTTACAGCTTCTACAATAACATCATGTAAGTACAAAGCCCACCCTCCCTTCTCTCACGCCCACGCTCGGAAATGTCCCGGCAAAACGGTCTATCACAGTGGAATCGCAGCTACTAACCCCCCGCCCCCCTCCCCTCCCTCTCTCTCCCCTCCCTCTTCTCGACCCCCCTTATACTTCCCCTCTTCCCCTTACTCTACCCGTCCACCCCTTACTCTTTTTAACTCTTTTTTCCTTCCCCTGCTCCTCTGCATCCCCTGACCCCCCCCCCCAACTTCCACCCCCCCCTATCCCTCTCCCTTCCTCAACTCTACCCCTTCATCCCCCTACTCATCCTCACAGCCACCCCCTGCCCCCTCTAACCCTCCCTCTTCCCTCTTTACCTCACCCACTACCCTCTCTCACCTCACTTCCTTCCTCTCCTCTATCCTCTCTACCTCCTAGTCCCTCCTCCTCCTCCACCCCCCCCCCATCAAAAAAAAAAAAAAAAAAAAAAAAAAAAAAAAGTTGCATCAGTCTCGAACCAATTCCAGTCAACTGA
>NW_020871022.1:507506-512506 GCF_003789085.1 Penaeus vannamei | reverse complement strand
AGATAACTCAGTATTTGGGTGAATGGACACATGTGGTGCGACGTATTAGAAAGTTGCGACATATTAAATGATGTTAAGTCAATATCTTGAAACATAACTTTCTGTAAGAGCATGTAACGTCTCTCAGAAAGTTTGGAGGAGCTTGGAAACTCAGGAAATGTTATAACGTAGAAACACACAGGCACACACGTAATTATGCATACAAACGAACACACATGTAATCGTAACAATTATAATTAGTGGTCATCACTACTATCTATATACATGACAGAACCGTGACCGTTATTTTCATAATAATGAAACAGACTCAGTGACAGGTATATTCAAAATGATTATAATAATCTAGTAATAATTACATCCATGATGATAATGATAAAGCTATTAGCAATACCCAAACAATCAATTATGACGAAAATGATATTAGCAGAAATACTATAATAAAAGATAGCGATGATGAAATTCTCTCCCTCTTCCTTTTTTCTCTTTCGCTTTTTTTTCTTTCTTTCATTTTCTTATCTCTTCCTCTCCTCTCTTTTCCCTTTTTTTCTCCATACATCTCTCGACGTAACTTCCGTCTCAGAATGCCAATACACAATGAAATCATATCACAAGATTATGTAAATCCTAAACGCTTTGATGTAAGTAAAAGCTTGTAATTTCCATCCCCGGCTTGCCTAATTCCCTTAACTGCCCACATACCATTTGCATAACCGTGCATTATTGATTCTGCTTGTGCCGGTACTCCGTAGGATACCACGAAACCGCGGCCATAAAGCAGATTAAAGGAAAATCCGTGCTGGAACAGGCATTCTGATCAGGAAGTTTCAACATCTGAACCACTATCATTGTGGATTAAGGGTCTGGTACCTGTTTCTCTCCGTCTCTGTCTGTTTGTCTCTGTTTGTCTGTCTCTGTCTCTCTCCCCCTTTCCCACCTCCTCCTCTCCTTATCCCTCTCTCTTTTTTCTTGTTTTATTATTTCTACTCGGGTAGAAAAAAATCCCCTCCCTTTTCTATCTACAAACGCCGTTTTCCTCCTCAGTGGCGACTCGTGTGCATCGTTTCCCCCTCGAGTTGAGGAGCTTTCTGGGTTAATATTTCTACAGGAAATTGGAGGTGAAGTATTCTACCGTGATGGTGTCCTGCGCCCAAGGAGGAGGAGAGCGTGCGGCGTCGTGGATGTCATTGACATTCTCGAAAGGAGCTCGCTGCAGATTCACGTTCTTCGACCTTTTCTTCCTGTTTTCTCTCTCTTTTCCCCCTCTTCTTTTTTTCTTTCTTTTAAAACTTTTTTTCTCTCCTTTTCTTTTCTTTTTCTTTTGTATATTCTTTGCTCTCTCTCTCTTTTTTTGTTGTTGTTTCCTCGCTTTTCTTCTACATCACTTTTTTAAAGTGTATTCCCTGCTCTCTTTTCCATTCCTCCCTTTTTTTCTGTTTTTTTGTTTTTCACTTTTTTTTCTTTCTCTCGACGGGGGAATTTTGGGCTGGATTTCGGCCGGGAGTCGTGAAGGAGGTTTCCGAGACAAGAACTAGTTAGTGAAGTTCGAGGAGAGGTTGGCCGGCTCCTGCAGGAGATTAAGAAGAGCCCCGGAGAGGTTTCCCGTGATGCTTAGAAGAGATCCTCGGATAAAGTAGTGTTTTATAGAGCGCCGGATCAGGGGGAATTAAGCACTGTACACTCAAGATCTCCCGCTGAGTTCATTTTATCATTTCTTTTCTAAGACTTAAAGAAGAAAAAAAATATGAATCCTCGTGGAAACCCGAGTTTAAGAGCTTCACAGCGAGGTACGGATTATGCGACCAACTCGCAACGGAGGTGTTTCAGTATCTAAAGAATTTCATTAAATCTTGGAGAGCGTTCCTTCAGACAAACGGAAGCAGCAAAACAAGGGAAAGTCTCCGCGTAAGTTTAGGTGAAAGGAACTTCAACGGAAATTTCTAAAACTTCGCTAAGATTATAGAAACTCTTCCAAGACGCTGAGACAACAGTAAGCTTTGAGTGAGTACACATGTACGAAAAGAAATTAGGAAAGAGATGTTGCAGCTAACTTTTTTTTTCTCTCTCTCTCTGTCTGTCTCTTTCTCTCTTTCTTTCTCTAGTTTTTTTTTTTTTAATAATGATACTGAAAAATTTCCATCTTCGAATACGGGTTGTAAGCCTTTCTTTTTTTTATCTTTCATTTTCACCTTTCCCCCCTTTTTCGGGGGGGGGGGGCTTCTTTAATTTGTTCCCGTGATTCCTATGAGAATATATATATATCATTACTACCAATCGGATATTGTTTGCCTTGAATTAACTTTTCTAAGTCATAACGTTTGCTTGTTTTTTTACTTTGTTCTAATACAGATATAAGCGTTACTCTTCTTTATCAATTATATACTACGAACTAGATTTCTTTTCATCTATTTTCTTTCATGGCACTTCCCGTTCTTCACAAATCATTTTCTCCAATCTTATCGATAGCTTCATTATCCATGTAAATTTTCTCTTTAAAGATGCCACTGGATCTTCTCTGTCGAAAAATAGACCTTCCAAATTTCTACAGTATTTTTTTTTCTTATTTGCATATGTAAATACAAGCGTATCTTTCTCTGTTATACTTAATCAATATATCGAAATCAATCTATAGACTTTTATCTAATAACCACAAAACATAAACAAGCATTTGATAAACTTGACATTGAGTATGATACCATAAACAAGCATTTTTTTTTACCCAGCAAGTACAACCACAAAGAAAAGGAAAGAACGAGAAAAAACTATTGCCTTATAAACTATCTTATCAAATGGTGCGCCTTTAAAGCTTCCCTGCCCCCTTGCTAAGTTACGGTCGTACTTAAAACAGTCTTAAAGTCCCCGACAAAAAAGTGGAGAACCTCTTTTTTTTTACGACTCTATGGTAATTCTATTAGCAAGATCAAGGGATGAATGGCCAAGGCAGAGAATCGACAGTCACGCATCCTTCCCTATAAAGAAAGAAGGAATAATCCCGGGAAGGAATTTTATAGCGACGTTGAAGGGGGGTCGTTGGGTAATGCCTTTTAACTAGTGAATCCCGATGCGGTAGTTTTGCTTTGTTTATTGAGGGAGCCTACTATGTACGGCTCTTGGGGGCGTGGTTTTCGTTTTTTTCTATCTTTCTTTCTTTTCATCTTTCTCTTGGCTTTCTTTCTTTTCCTCTCTTCAGATTTATTTATTTCGTTCTCTCTGTTCTGTCCGGTTTTTTTTCTTTCACCCTCTCTCTGTTACTTTCTCTTTGTCTCTCTTTCTCTCTCTCTCTCTCTCTCTCTCTCTCTCTCTCTCTCTCTCTCTCTCTCTCTCTCACTCACTCACTCACTCACTCACTCACTCACTCACTCACTCAACTCACTCACTCACTCACTCACTCACTCACTCACTCACTCACTCACTCACTCACTCACTCACTCTTTCTCTCTGTCTATCTCTCACTCACTCACTCACTCGCATCAGAAAGACACCCACAATTTTGTTTACATAAAAAGCGGTCCCCCTCTCCTTAAAAAAAAAAAAAAAAAAAAAAAAAAAAAAAAAAAAAGTCATCCATCTGGTGTCTGTTTTGAATACAAAGCCAGTAAATAAAAAATATGCAGATCAAAAGATATGTAAATGAGGCCGAAGAAGTAGACCGAGCCCTGATCAAATTTACAGACCGCCCCGTGGACCGAAGATGGGACGTGACCGGGAGGGACCGAGGAACGAAGCAGAGACCGAGACCGCAGCTCCGACATCGTGGGAGGGGGGGGGAAGGAGGTGGACGCTCAGATACATCTCATATGAATAAACAGAAAGACAAATGTATTCACACGCTTACGCAGGTGCATGAATTCATGAATAAACATACATAGCCACATACACACACGCACACACATACACACACACTCGAATATGTACGCACACACGTACACATGTGTAGATCAGTATATAAATAAATAAATAGATAATACATTTATATATATATATATATATATATATATATATATATATATATATATAATATTCATACAAGGGTATATGCAGTTTTACAAAAATGGACAAGACAGATATTTAAGATAATTAAATAACCATAGTTATTAAATATCCGGTCCGCTAAGAAAGTAGTTAAATCACAGAGCGATTACACAGCAAATCAAGAGTAAAAAAATCATGAATCATAACGAAAACAAAAGAAAGTCGGCGGCAACATGCACCTCTCGAGAGTCGTACCCAGAAGACAAGTTCATTATTGGGACGAGGGGAGGGGGAGATGGGGAGGGGAGAGCGACGTGGATAGGTGGGAAGGGGAGGGTGATGGGACAGGGAGGGGAGGGGGGGAGTGATGGTGGAGGGATGGGAGAGGGCGAGGAGAGTGATGGTGGAGGGGTGGGAGGGGGAGAGTGATGGGGGAGGGATAGGAAGGGGAGGACGGGGAAGGTTAGGAGAGGGAAAGGGAGGGATAGAAGAGGATAGGGAGAGTGATGGTGGAGGGGTGGGAGGGAGAGAGAGATGGAGAAGGAATGGAATGATGGAGAAAAGGAAGATGGAAACGGAAGTTCAATGGGGAAGGGACAAGGGGGGGGGGGCAAGGGTACCCATCTTACACGATTCTCTAAATTCTTTATCCTTCTTCCTGTTCTCCAATTGTCCTCCATTACTTCCTTCATCGCTTTCTACCCTCCTCCTTCTGCCTCCAATCGCCTCTACGCCACGGCCATTATCTAATGAAGGCCTCGAAGGGGGGAAAAACTGACCAATATTTACGAAAAAAAGGAAAAAGATGTGATACGTACCGTGTCTTGTTTTTCGACTTCTTGGTATTGGGGTCTTGCCCTCGCCAAAGATAATTACACATCGCATTTTCTCGTTATTTTTCCCCCTCTTTCCCCTCATGCATTCCCTGACCAATAAATCACACCCAAAAGTCTATTATTCTTATCTTCAACTTCTGATAATTGGTGTCCCCATTTTCCCCTCCTTCCCTTGAACCCATTTTCCATCATTTA
>NW_020871022.1:488674-499144 GCF_003789085.1 Penaeus vannamei | reverse complement strand
TATATATGTTAGTATGTACATATAATGGTAAATATATATACATATATATACATATATACACTTATATACATATATACACATATATACATACATAGTATATATATATATATGTATGGTATATATGTGTATTATATGTATATAGTGTATATATGTATATATATGTATATATACAATATATATACATATATACTATGTATATATTATACATATATAATACATATATATATATACATATATATACATATACAATATATATTATACATATATATACATATACATATATATAACATAATATATACATATACATAATATATATACATCATATATATATATATACATATACTTATATATATATATATAACATATACATATATATCAATATAATTATATACTTATATAACATATATAATAATGTATATAATTATAACATAATATAATCATATATATACACCATATATACATATTACATACATATATCTAATTAATTTAATTATATCATATATATTATATATGTGTATATTATGCTATATAAAGTGTATATATGTATTAATATATATAACAAACTTACTTATTATGCTACATATATAATAAATATATACATATTAATATATATATATATATGTATATATATATATATATCACATATATTACATATATATATATATACACATATATATATAACACACACATATATAATAATAACACCATATATATATAGTTTATATATATATAGTATATATATATAATATATACACACAATAGTTATACTAGTATATATTATATATAATTATACATATCTATACATATATATATTATATAATGTATATATTAATATGCTATTATATTTATAATGTATTATATATTCATATAATATATATATATAGATATATTAATAATATATATATAACACACACACACACACACACCACACACACAGCACACACCAACACACACTTTTAGTATGTGTATCTATCTATCTTCTTTATTCTCTTATCTATTTTTATATACATTTTATATAAAGTTATACATTTACTACAGATAACTATATATAACCTATATACATATATAATTATATATATATACATAACATACATATATTATATACATATTATATACAATATATAATACAGTACTGATATATATACATTATTTATAATATATATAACATATATATACTATAACATACATATTCATATATAACATATATACATATATACATATAATATATATATACATCATAACATCACAAATATATATTACATATTATCATATATAGTACTATATAATATATATTATATTACTATAATATATATATACATACTATTATACATATATATTACATATATTAACATAATATATACATAATATATACATCATATATATACATATATATACAATATATACATATATACACCACACACACCACACCACACACACAACAACAACACACAACATAAGTATTATACTATATACTAATAGTATTTATATGTATATTATTACATATTTATACATATATAATACATACTATATATACATATATAAATAATAATCATTATCTATATACAGTATATAATATCATGTATATAACATATATTTATATTATTTATATAATATTATATTATATTATTTAGTCATACTATATAATATGAGAGAGGAGCGAGAGAGAGAGAGAGAGAAGATAAGAAATATAGGAGATTAGATAGCTCCCTCACATTTACGATGATAGTAAGGAAAGAAAACGAGTGTAAATCGGATCTAACAAAACTCGTGACCAAAGCAAAACAAGAAACAAAATTACAAGACTTGCAAGAATAACAAACACGAAATAAACTTCAAAGTAATATGATTGCAATGACATCAAATACACGATCAACGAGAGGGACGTAATAAAAAAACAAAATAAAAACAAGTGACCTGTAATTGTATAGTAAAAGAAAGACAAAATATACTGAAGCGGTTGTTGTTATATGAACTGTAAAAAATATAATTCAATGAATAAATAAACAAGAAAGGAATAAACGAACTCATAAGCGAGATAAATCCTACAAATAATCGAAATGAGCTTTGAAAAGGAAGGTTTCCTTTCACCAAACAAAATAAGCAAAGGAATAGCATCGTTGTATGGCAAGGGCCTTTTCCCTCGCCTCAGTGGGCGCTGTGACGGCTGTATCCTGAAGAGCCATGCCTGAGATACATTACTTCTTATAGTGGCGGCAACTTCTCAAGTTTTCTAACTCCTTGGCCCCCTCCCCCCTCCCCCCCTTGCTCGCGTTTTATGGTCTTTTGGGATTTGACTTTTCGGTCTCGTGCCATTATGCCATTTGGGGAATTCCGTTTTTGTCCATCTCTCTTTCTTCCTTTCTTTCTTTCTTTCTCTTTCTCTGTCTCTCTCTCGAACTCACTCTCTCACCCCTCTCCCTCTCCCTCTCTGTTTTTTCTCTCTCTCATATATATCAATATTCATCATTATCATAATCATTCATCATCATCATTATTTTCCTCTTCATAACTATAACTTCTCCCTCTCATTCCCATCACCATTTCCTCTGTAGGCTTTAATTACCATTATCATTCTTTTAGTCCAACCATTTCTTAAATTCCTCTTAAAGAACCGGCCTTGGTGTCCTTTTCCTTCCAGACACTTGATTAGCCTTTCCAGATGCTCGAAATCCCCTTGATGTTCTGCCGCAGGACACTTAAAGAGTCCATAAAGTAGGGCGAAAGCAATATCAAGTGTAGAGGCAAAATGAAATTTGGGGGGAAAAAGGGGGAGCGAGTAAAAATAAAATAATGAAATGGTCTGCGTAAAAAATTGTTATATGAATTATAGACTGGTCGAAAGATTGAATGGGAGTGGTATGCATATGAGTATGAAAACGAATGAATTTATATTTATAAAATAAAAAAGATAGAGATAGAGGGAATGAGAGAGGGAAGGAGAGAGAGAGAGAGAGAGAGAGAGAGAGAGAGAGAGAGAGAGAGAGAGAGAGAGAGAGAGAGAGAGAGAGGAGAGAGAGAGAGAAAAGAAAGAAAGAAAGAAAGAAAGAAAGAAAGAAAGAAAGAAAGAAAAGAAAGAGAGAGAGAGAGAGAGAGAGAGAGAGAGAGAGAGAGAAGAGAGAGAAAGAAGAAGAAAGAAAGAAAGAAAGAAAAGAAAGAAAGAAAGAAAGAAAAGAAAGAAAGAAAGAAAGAAAGAAAAGAGAGAGAGTGAGAGAGAGAGAGAGAGAGAGAGAGAGAGAGAGAGAGAGAGAGAGAGAGAGAGAGAGAGAGAGAGAGAGAGAGAGAGAGAGAGACAGACAGACAGAGACAGAAAAGGAGAGAAAATATAAAATTGAAACAGAGAGAAGAAAAAGGAGAAAGATAAAAAGAATAAAAAAGAAAAACAACGGCAAAAAGAAAAAGAGAAAGAGAGAGCGAGAGAGAGAGAGAGAGAGAAGAGAAAGAGAGAGGAGAGAGAGAGAGAGAGAGAGAGAGAGAGAGAGAGAGAGAGAGAGAGAGAGAAGAGAGAGAAGAGAGAGAGAGAGAGAGAGAGAGAGAGAGAGAGAGAGAGAGAGACCTCATTCATAAAAATCTCTCGAAGCAAGGCGAGCCACAGACAAACGAAACAGAGAAGAGGAGGAGAACTTTAGCTAAAACATAAGTAAGAGAGACGGATAAGACGTGTATGGAGATTGATGAATAATAGATGACACACACGTCAGGATGCGCTGAATCACCACGCTGATCGAAGGAATGGAATAGAAAAGGCAAGCAAGGGAGAAGAAAGAATGGGAGGGAGAGGGAGGAAGGAGGAGAGAGGGAGATGAGGGGGAGGGAAAGGGAGAGGGAGATGGAGGGAAAAAGAAGAGAAGGGAAAGGGAGGGAGGGAGGGAGGGAGGGAGAGAGAGAGAGAGGAGAGGAGAGAGAGAGAGAGAGAGAGAGGAGAGAGAGAGAGAGAGAGAGAGAGAGAGAGAGAGAGAGAGAGAGAGAGAGAGAGAGAGAGAGAGAGAGAGAGAGGAGAGGGAGAGGGAGAGGGAGAGGGAGAGAGAGATATAAGCGAGGCGGAAGAAGGAGAAGAAAAAAATAACAAAATTCTGGTACGAAAGATGAAAAGAACAAAGTAGATGAGCCGAACGAGCGAGAGGAAAAGAGAAAGATAAAAGTTTCCTCTCAAATGCAATCCAAGAGAATTTATTATTAAAAGCTCCCCCCCCCTTTCAAAAGAAGACGAAAGAGAAAAAACGATAATGAGATTTACTTGAGAAAGAATAAAGAAAAAGGAACAGGCGAGGTTAGCACGACGAAGAGAAAGAGGTAGATAGTAAAGAAAGTGTAATAATGGTGATGATGATCATCATGATATTAATAACAAGGATAATGATAATGATAGTAACAACAATGGTAATAAACAATATATACTAATGATAATATCAAAGGTAATTACCACGATAATGAAAGCAATAAGAATGAAAAAAATAATGATGATAATAATAATAATAATAAAACAAATTATAATAATAATGACAATGATGACGATATTGATACCAAAAATAAGAACAATGATAATAATAATGATAATGATAATAATAAGATGATAAAGATAACAATAGACACAGACAAAAAGACAGCGGCAAAAACAAAAGGAGAGGAAGATAAAAATCATGAAGGAAGAAGAGAGAGAAAGAGATGAAGAAAAACACAGATATTGTATAATACGAAGAAGAAAAAGAAAGAGAAGAAAAAGATAAAGGATTGAAATTTGAGAAAATAAAGACAAAGAAAAGGTTTAGATAAAAATATATATACACATCGTGAGCATGTTACTGCCCAATAAAAATAAAAATAGAAACTGATAAGAACGGACCATAAATTAGATATGGAAGGAATTATCAGAAATATTAATCGTGAATAGAGATCAAAACACAGAAAATAAGGAGAAAAGATACAAGATAAAAAGTAAAATCAATTGATATGGAAATATAAAAATGAATAAAAGAAAAAAAACGGTACAAAATGAAAGAGAGAATACAAGAGCCCAGTGCGGAGAGAAAGGAAGGAATAATGGTAATGGGAGAGACAGAGAGGAAGAAGAGAGGAACGGGAGATGGCTGGCTTTTGATGGTGGGGGGGGCGGGCTACAAAGGAGTGGGGGGAGGCTACGAAAGGGGGTGGGGGGTAGAGAAGCGGAGGGGAGAAGGGAGGGTAGGAGAGGGGCTACACTAGAGGGGGAGGATAGGGAAAGGGGAGGGGGAGGATGTGGCTACAATTAGGGGGGGGAGGAAGGAATGATGGGAAGGGGGAGGGACGTGGCTACAGTCAGGGGGAGGGGGAGGGGAGGGCTGGCCTACTGTAAAGAAGGAGGGGGGGAGAAGAGGAGGGAACGGGGATACTATGAGGAGGAGGGGAGAGAGAAGAGTCTGGAGAGGGGGTAGGAGGGGGAGGGAGACGCGGGCGAGATGCCAAGTTCGGTTGGTAAGCGAAGCGGGAATGGTGAGGGGGGGAGTGGGGTATACGTGTGCGTATGTGCGTGTGCGTGTGTGCGTGGTCGGAAGTTGTGTTGAGGTCAGTGTGGGAGGAGATGAGTGTGGGTTAAGGGTGGCGGTTCGGTCGAGGAGAATGAGGGGAGGGGGGAGGGAGTGGAAGACCATGCCACTCACATACACAGAGAGAAAGAGGGAGAGCGAGAGTTCCATTGCACCCATCCACATACACACACATTATGCATATGATTATATATATATATATATATATATATATATATATATATATATATATATATATATATATATATATATATACATACATAATTATATATATATATATAATATATACATATATATATATATATATATACATATATATATATATACATATATATATATATATATATATATATATATATATATATATATATATATAATATATATATATATATAGACATATATATAATATATATATATATATATATATATATATATATATATATATATATATATATATATATAGACACATATTATATATATACATACATATATATATATATATATATATATATATATATATATATATAATATTATACATACATATATATATACATACATACATACATACACACCACACACACACACACACACACACATATAATATATATATATATATATTATATATATATTATATATATATATATATATATATTATGAATATACACACATACATATATGTATATATATTCATGTATTATTATCATTATTATTATCATTATTATTATCATCATATTATATATATATATATTATATATATATATATATATATATATATATATATATATATATATATATATATTATATATATATATGTATATATGTATATGTATATGTATATATGTATAATATATATATATATATATATATATATATATATATATATAATATATATATATATATATATATATATATATATATATATTTCGCACACACACACACACACACGCCCATATATATGTCTGCACGCATATTAACAGGACCAAACACTGAAATATATATATAATATATATATATATATATATATATATATATATATATATATACTTTCATTCATCTCTTTCCATAGCATATGACGTAGTAGTTGTCTCTATTTCCAGTACAAGCAATCTTTCCAAATTCTCTTCTGTGAACGATATTCTGCCGGGCCATGCAGCCATAGAATATATAGAGCGAAACATAAATCCTTGTCTATGCCAAATCTCCCTTTACTTTAGATCTAGGCGAAACTTATTCATTTAAGAAGCCGTTTAAAAGTTGCAGATGCCGAAGTTGGACTGCCCCGACGAAAAAAAATTGCGTCCTTGCTGCCGTGAAAGTTGGCGAGTGTTCCCCTAGACTCTCCAACTTGGCAACTTGGGGAGGCCGATAACACAAAACACTTGATGCATGATTCTGGTCGTGAGAGAAACTGGGAATGAGGGAAGCGATGCCCTAGGGGAGACTTATATAGATGGGAAATTGGAAGGGGAGGGGGGAGGGGTAAGGGAAGGGAGGACCCTTGCTCCAACTCTTTTCAGAAGTCCCTCAATGGGTCTTTTTTATCATTATATTTTTTTTTTACATTAGAGACTATGTGAGCTCAATAGTTCCACGGCCGCTTTGGGAGGTATAATTTGTAACATGATTCTGTGGGAAAGAATATACAGAAATTTTTTTATGATGTAAGGCTAACTACAATAGAAAAAAATATATAAATATTATCAATATTCTTTTCTTTGATCTTATTAAATACGCACACCATTAATCGATCTAAATATATTTGATTTTTTTTTTTTAAGATGTAACATTAATTGCGAACTTTAAGTAAAATCAAACATCGAATCACCATTTCCACTGACCCTCCTTCATTGCTGACACATTTATATCAATCTTTAAATTTCATCGCCACCTCCTAATTAATGATCTATCACCCTCTAATGTAATTAACAAATAAATACGCTTATTTACCATCCCGTTGCCATTCTGAATCGCATGATACTGTTTGCAATTAATGTCAAAACTGTTTTGAACAAATCAACGATATATTGTCTTACTGTATTTAATGAACGATTACCAAACACCATGAATTCTGACACAGATAACTCGGCTTCAGAAATGGTCGAGCTGAACTTGTAGAAATTCCTGACCCCGCGTTGGCTTCTCATGCAAGGGCGCTGCTGTACGTATGCAAGATAAGTGAAATCAAATACACATGCACATACACACACATGTAGAAATATGCATATATACATACATGTGCGCGTGTGTGTGTGTTTGTGTTTGCATTTGTGTTTGTTTTGTTTGTTTGTGCTTGTGTGTGTGCATGTGTTTGTGTGTATGTGTATATGCATATGAATATGCATGTATATGTGTATGTGTTTGCATATGTGTATGTGTTTGTATATGGGTATGTATATGTGTATGCATATGTATGTGTGCGCGTGTACGTATACTTATTCTATGTTTAATCTGTTATTGCATTATATTTGCACAGCTTAGCAAGCCCTTTGCGGACTTAGCTGAATATAATTCTGCAATCTTTGTTTTACTCTGTTTCATTGGCGACATCAAAGTCTCCGACTTCCTCTACATGGCCTCGCGTTACCTTTGAACAAAACTACCAAAGTTTATCTCCATAAGAATGGCTGTAATATGTTCAAGATTAAAGCATCTCCCAGACAATGAGGAGAATGGATTTCTTTATATAACTGGCCTCTCGTCTTCTTTCACGAGAAACATAAAGGGTATTCTTAAAAGAGGCGCACTGGCACCTTAGACTTTCCTGTCCTCCAAAAATATACTTAATGCACGTTCCTGCAAGTATCCTAACCTCGGGGCGGTATTGTGTATCTCCAACAAAGAACGAGATAATCCTGGAGTCTTGGAAAAAGATAAAGTATTACTCTCAAAGTTATCAGAGGAAGAAAGGGCGTGTGCGTACCTTGAGATTCTGTTATTTCGCTCCGTCTTTCGGGATCGAATCTCGCGAGAAATGGGCGTGAAACCGAAAACCAGCATATAACATATCCCCTTATATTTCTTCATTGTTGTGTTCTCTGTCTTATTAACATTGTTTGTGGGATTGTTATTCTACGCAAAATGGTGTCTTGATCATAATCATTCATTGTCTAATTGATGGGTTCTTGATTTATCAGCAAGATAAAGGAAAAAAGTTATTGACGGATTGTGATGAGTTATGGTTGGATAACCCATAGCCCAAGATTTAGTTGATTAAAAGTTAATAGTGGACAGGATTGGATTACTATATACATAATGGAATTAAAGGCTCCATTGCAAATGCGATTCATTACGGAATATGCTTTCTTTAATAGTTAGTGATAGATATATATTTTGATTTATACTGCTGCTACTAGGATAAGTGGGAGTAAAGGATAGTTACTTCTGTTAGTATTACAACTGTCATCGCTAGATCCAATAGCAATGGAATTATAATTTTCAGCATCAACATTACTATAACCTTTACAAAGGAGGCACTTTAGCATCAGAACTAATTGTAATAACAGTAGCAGCAACATCAAAACTCGTAGCAGGAAATGTAGTAACAATAATAATAAATTCACAATAACACTTCACCCATCGTCCAATATAATATTATCATCTTTTATCATATTTGAGATCGAGCAGCAAATATGCCCCCCGTAACTAAAGCCGAAACTCTCTACTTAAAAAAAAAAAAGATCAAACACCATGATATTAATAATACTCCTTCTTACCTCTTACATAATCGTAATAAATGGAAAATGGTGCTATTCTTGGCATCAAGATCCATGAAAATTCTTTGTAGGATGTTCACGAACAGCCATATTTCATAAAGGACATCATTTTCCGCGTTATGCTTTTCAGGGGCATTTCTCGTGAATAATATGAATACCAATTTGCTAATTTTTTTATCGCTCCATCTTTTTTTCTTATAATATCTATCAACCAATCAATTTTGCTTCCATTGTATATCTCTCTCTATTTACTTCCACTTATATATTTTTATTATTGCAAATTATATCTGCATTACTTTACGCACACGTAAACTTATATCCAGCATATACAGTGAGCGAGCGGGATAGTGTGTGTGTGTGTGTGTGTGTGTGTGTGTGTGTGTGTGTGTGTGGTGTGTGTGTGTGTGTGTGTGTGTGTGTGTGTGTGTGTGTGTGTGTGTGTGTGTGTGTGTGCGTGTGTGCGAGTGCGTGTGTTTTTGATGTTAAAATGTAGATGAGACACCAAGCAATGATACAAATGAACACTATTTGCTATCATAAAAAAAACATTCATATAATATCATTCATAATAGTGTAGATAACAATCCACTTAAAAATTATCTGGCCTGTTGTGACTGAGTGTAAAAAGCAAATATGATTAATTAGCACTGACCTAATTCAATCCCGGGAAGGGCAAATGGTGGCCTTTTTAACTCTAAAACTTGCTATTCAACTGGGTGCATATCCTGGTTATGCTTTTCTGCATCTATTAATCTGTCTATTTCCGTTTCGCAAAACTAGCCATGTTTCTTCCTTGGTAAGATTTTCCAACTTATTGGTCTGACTTCTTTTATTCTCCGCCAGGTACTTTTTCAACACAGACGAAGTGCGCCTATATAAAATCTAAACCAACAGTATTAACTTAAAACAGGTAAATAACAAAGTTCTCGACCTCTCTCTCTCGTTATTTTTATTTCTCCTACCCCGTCTCTCTCTTATTTTCTCTCTTTCTTTTTCTTTCTTCCTCCTTCCTTTCCTTTCTCCTTCACCTATCCTTCCTCTCGCCCTTCCTCCTCCTCCCTCCCTCCCTCTCCCCCTCCTCCTCTCCCTTCCTCCTCCTCCCCCCTCTCTCGCCTCCTTCCTCCTCCTCCCTCTCACCCTCCATCCCCTCTCCTTCTCACCTTTCCTCCCCCTCCCTCCCTCCTCCTAAAACCGGAAGTTTACAATAGCATAAATCCCATCATTACAGCCTTCCGCCC
>NW_020871022.1:471174-478674 GCF_003789085.1 Penaeus vannamei | reverse complement strand
GACTGGGCCCAGGCAGAGATAAAGTCTTTTGGGTGTGTCTCGTATAAGATTTTTTTTATACATATATAAGTTTGTCTGTGGAGTTGTGGTTCACTGACCCTTGCAGATTTATCTTAAAGGATTTATCTTGTTTGTTTACATGCGTACACGACGACGACAGCCACACAAAGACAAAAGTCGTACACCCACGCACATAAAGAAATCGTCCCTCCTCTTCCCTCACACACAAATAGCTCACAGATATCCAATCACAGCGCCGCCCACTCAGCACAGAATCTTCTCAGCTACTTATATTAGTCGATCACTTCACCTTAACTGACAATCTTCTCGCTTGCCCTCCATACAAGAACAATTTCCACCAAGAGGTGATATATGTACACTTTTTTCACGTCCATGTATGTATTTTCTTTCTCTTTACGCACACGATTCATTTTGTTACTCGGATATGGACTAGTATTTGTTATTTATCCATTTTTTCAACAAATAAATTTTAAACTTTTCAGTAGATTCTCACCACCAGAGACTAGGGTAAAAGAAGGAAAGAAACAAGAAAGAAATGAACCGAGAATGATATAATTAATATAAATAAAATTAAGCGAAGGAAAATAACGAAGACAAAGGTCAACAAAATGCAGATAAAAAAAAAATAGAAAAAAAAGAAAGAAAGATAAAAGTCACCATGGGAAAAAGCTTTCACCTAATGACACGGAAAAAAATCCAACCCAATATCAATGACCCACGAAACAACTCTCTCTCTCTCTCTCAAACACACACACACACGGAAATAATCACCTAAAACAACACGGAATTCTACAACAAGTCCACAACTGATCCCTCTTTCACTTCCAGCGGCATCCAGCAAATTGCCAAAGCTCTCAAAAAATTCACGTGCCACTGGTCTAGACAACACATCAAACACCCACAATAAACATCTCGGTCCAATAACCCACAGAGCCCAAACACTTCTCTTGGCACCCGAAACAAAATACCAAACATTTGGAAACATGTCCACCAATCCCCACACTGTAGCTCGGGAAACCACAAAACCCTCTTTGTGTCCGACGTCTCTCGCTCTTCCTGTCCCTCCTACACTATGGCATTTCTTAGGAGCAATAAGATAACAAAAAGGGTCTTTTCTCTTAAAATAGGTCTTTTCTCTTAGGGTTTCTTGGAACGTAGAAAAAAGGAGATGACGATTAATGGAAGGTGATAACTAAGAAGTCCTTAGAGAGAGAAAAAGAAAAGGATTAGATCTTTATTTACGAAAGTGCTAAGTAGCGTACAATAACTCCAGACCTTTCTAAACTTTCCATATACACATGACTAGCTTCCACTGACATAAACAAAGCCTCTGGGGCCATTTTCCGTGCACTCAACTTTCCAAATGGACGACACGCTTGGATCTCACGCCATATTACACCAAAGGGAATAGCCACTCTCCCAGCAACTATTATCATAATATAAATGGAAACATAACATACACGAGGAAAAAAAAAGGAAAATACGAAAACAATGCGGAACATTTTGAAATGAGCAGTTCTGTTTTCTATAAGTCTCTTACTTTTAAAAAATGTATAACGTCAGAAAGAAAAAAATATATACATTATAATTTTTCCTCTCCCCCCCCTCCATAATCTCCCCTTTGCTAAAATCTGAACCCCTATGGAAGTATCCTAAAAAAAGGAAATGTTGCGTAAAATAACGATATTCACCCCCATCTCCTCCTATAATAAAGTAAAATAAAATAAACTATATTTTTAGGATCGCCCACAGGTAATAATTTTGAACAGTAAAACAATCTATTTACGATTTACACTCATAATATTCTCTGAAATTAGTGAAATAAATAAGATTATAAATAAATAAAAAAAACTCGTTATTATCACAATTACATTACTTTCTCTCTCTCTCTCTCTTTTTACTGCAATAACATTTTTCTAAGATTTGTTCAAAAGAAACGATAAAGAAACAAAAGAAAGGAATAACAACGTAAGATTTTGCCAAGAAAACTGCAACCAGTATAACCGACATCAAACTAACAACAATAACAGAACACACACACATCACAAAACAAGAACCCCAAAACAGAAATAAATGAACAAATAACCAAAAAGAAATAGAAAAAAAAGACGAATCCCCTCTTTTCCCCCCCAGAGTAGACAGACACAATCCGGGAAAAAACTTATCTACATTTCTCCCCAGAATAGACAAATTCAATCCAGGAATCTTTCGCCAACGCTGCCGGTGCCTCCCTCTCTTCCTCACGTAAGGAGGAGGTCCTCGCTGCGGGGACTTGTCTGTCTGTTTCCTGTTCCTGCGGTGCAACGAACGCGTTAAGAAGACGAAGGAGGAGGAGGAAGAAGAAGAAAAAAGAAAAGAAAAAAAAAAAAGAAAAGAAGAAAGAGAAGATGAGATGAAGATGAAGATGAAGATGAAGAAGAAGATGAAGATGAAGATGAAGATGAAGATGAAGATGAAGATGAAGATGAAGATGAAGATGAAGATGAAGATGAAGAAGATGAAGATGAAGATGAAGATGAAGAAGATGAAGATGAGATGATGAAGATGAAGATGAAGATGAAGAAAAAAAGGGAGGAATAAGAACAAAAGCAAGGAGGCGAAGGTGGAAGAATGATTAGAGGTGGAGGTGGAAATGAAGGAGGAGGAGGTGAATGAGGAAGAGGAGGAGAAGAAGAACAATAAGGAAGAGGAAGACGAGGAGAAGGAGAGGAAGAAGATAAAGATGGAAAAATAGGAAGAGGTGGAGAATGAGGAGTGATCGGAGGTAGAGGAGGAGGAGGAGAAGATGAAGGTGGAGGTAGGGGAAGAAGGAGGGAGGAAAGAAGAAAAAGATGATGGAGGAAGAGGAGGAGGGAGGGAAGAAAGAAGAAGAAGGAGCAGAAGATGGAGGAGGAGGAGGAGAAGAAGAGACTAAAAAGAAGAAGAAGAAGAAGAAGAAAAAAAGGAGGAATAAGAACAAAAGCAAGGAGGCGAAGGTGGAAGAATGATTAGAGGTGGAGGTGGAAATGAAGGAGGAGGAGGTGAATGAGGAAGAGGAGGAGAAGAAGAACAATAAGGAAGAGGAAGACGAGGAGAAGGAGAGAAGAAATAAAGATGGAAAAAATAGGAAGAGGTGGAGAATGAGGAGTGATCGGAGGTAGAGGAGGAGGAGGAGAAGATGAAGGTGGAGGTAGGGGAAGAAGGAGGGAGGAAAGAAGAAAAAGATGATGGAGGAAGAGGAGGAGGGAGGGAAGAAAGAAGAAGAAGGAGCAGAAGATGGAGGAGGAGGAGAAGAAGAAGAGAAGAAAAAGAAGAAGAAGAAAGAAAGAAAAAGAAGAATGCCAAAAAGATGGAGGAGGAGGAAATGAAAAATAATCACATGATGTAGGAAAATAATAATACCGAGGAGAAGGAAAAGAAGAAGAAGAACGAGGAGAGGAGTAGAAAAAACGATGGAGAAATTTATGGACGTGGTGGGTGATGGAGGCGGTGGGAGGAGGGGGGGGGTGCGTATAGGATCACCTCTGCGGAAGAATATATATATATATATATATATATATTATATATATATATATATTATATATATATACTTATATATATATATATATATATATATATATATATATATATATCTACTTACATATATATATATATATATATATATATATATATATATATATATATATATATATATATCTACTTATATATATATATATATATATATATATATATATATATATATATATATATATATATATATATATATATATACAGATTTCACGCACGTACACACACAGAAACAAGCATACAGATACAGAGATAGTGTGATATACAGGTAGTGTGTGTGTGCATTTGCGTGTGAGTGTTTGTACTGCATAATTATACATGGAATACAAAGAGAAATTATAATGATATTGAAAATTCATCAAATAATAGTGTATGAAAAAGTTTGTTTTATTCCTTTTGCCATACAAGTATTGCAAACACAGTCCAAGGAAAAAAATAATAGTTGGAAAAGCATTTAGCAAGAAGTTTTAAAACTATGGCAAGGCAAGTAGCAAGAGGGGGGGGCGGAAAGATTATATATATATATATATATATATATATATATATATATATATATATATATATATATATATATATATATATATATATATATATATATATATATATATATATATATATATATATATGTATATATGTATATATGTATACATATATGTTTACATATATGTA
The DNA here is from genome assembly GCF_003789085.1 of Penaeus vannamei. Lineage (NCBI taxonomy): Eukaryota > Metazoa > Arthropoda > Malacostraca > Decapoda > Penaeidae > Penaeus > Penaeus vannamei. The sequence continues at coordinate 474,438 of NW_020871022.1, read as the reverse complement.
TATATAGAGAGAGAGAGAGAGAGAGAGAGAGAGAGAGAGAGAGAGAAGAGAGAGAGAGAGAGAGAGAGAGAGAGAGAGAGAGAGAGAGAGAGAAATAAGATAAAATGTGAACGAGAAAGACAAACAGACGCAACAAAAAGGAACTACAAACCACCACCCCTCAAAAAATAAAAAAATAAAAAATATAAAAAAAACATACATAACAGGAAATAAACAGTGGTAATAATAAGCAAACAAACAAATAATAAATGAAATAATAAAAAAGACACCACAATTCCAGAAGCCGAGGAAATGGGGTGTGGCAAGGCAGAACGAAGAGGGGAAACGGAGAATGGGAAAGCCAGCCTAGTTTACCCAACAAACACACGAGACCCTCCCCTCGGCCAGTTGGTGGTTGGTAAGGGGGGAGGAGTGTCATGGGAGTGCCAACGAGGGAGTGCTTGCATAACCAACTTGGAGGATGGATGGAGTGGTAGGGGGGGGGGAGGGGAAGGGTGGGCTGGGGTGTTGGGGTGGTTGAGAGTTGGGAGGAAAGAGTAGGGTAAAGGAGTAGGAAGGAGGGAGGGTGGGGTGGTTGGAGTGCGAGGGAGGGTTGGAGAGAAGATGGAGTGAGGGGAAGGGAGGGGGTGGGAGGTGGGCTGGAGTAGGAGGTTGGGTGAGCTGGAGTGGAAATGAGGGAGATAAGGATGGTTGGAGTGGAAGGGAGGAGGGTGGGCTGAGATAGTAAGGAGAGAGAGGGTGGAGTGGAAGAAGGGGGCTGTACTGGAGGAGGGAGAGAGGGTGGACTGGAGAAGGAGGGAGAGTGGATGGGCTGGAGAGGGAGGGAGAGTGGGTGAGCTGGAAAGGAAAGGAAGGAGGGTGGGCTGGAGTCGGAGGGAGGGGGAGGGAGGGAAGGGAGAGAGTGGAGGAGTGGGAGGGAGAGAGGAAGCGTAGGCTGGATGGGAGAGAAGGAAATGGGAGGCCTGGAGTCGAAGGAGGGTGATAGGGTGGGCTGCAGTAGGGAGGGAGGGTGGGATGCAGTGGGAAAAGAGGGAGAAGGGGGAAGTAAGTGGACTAATGTATAAATTTGGTTTGTAGTCTGAATATTTTTTCCTTTTTTCTCCCTCTTTCTGATTTTCTTTCTTCCCTTAAAGTTACATGGTTATGAATTCGTTATAAAATTTGGAGGATGAATAACCGAAAATGTGACACAAAAAACATTCAATTCCCATATACATATCTCACTTTTTAAATCATATTGAGAGTTTAAGGATGGTGGATGTCCAGAATTTAACCAATAACAAACAAAAAATACAGAAAGCTAATTCCTTATGTATTCAGTTTTACAACTATGAACGTTCTCATTTTTTGTAGAAATTGCAAAATTCACCTAAGGAAAAAAGGTTCCTCCTGTTATATTTCCGAAAAAAAAGTGACAGAATGAACAGGTAAAAAAAAGAAAATGTATACACATGCAAGATGTGCAGGCACACAAAAAATACATATATGAGCGTAAACACACAACACAATATATATATATATATATATATATATATATATATATATATATATATATATATACTTTCTCTCTCTCTCTCTCTCTCTCTCTCCTCTCTCTCTCTTCTCTCTCTCTCTCTCTCTCTCTCTCTCTCTTCATCAAACACACACACACACACACATAATGCAGTCATGGTTACTGAAGACATGTTAAAGAAAGCAACAAAAATCTACGGACAAGTACCCCAGCCTTAACATATTATCCGAGAAAATAATTCATGTCCGACAGAAATCACCATGTTAGGCAGGCATTCCGAAGGGAAAAACACTTAGCCTTAGCATATTTCAACTCTTATGAGTCATTTGTCTAATACCCCCCCTTTAAAGACGACTCATACGTTCATTATATGGGAGATCCTAAGCCTTAATGACCAAGGGGATGGTCCATCTAGAATACATCTTTTTATATAAAAACACCATAAACAATGGTTATTACAGGGTATTCCTCTCACACGAGCTATAGTGGTACCTGTGAGTCATTTTAAAAACTGTCTCTCTTTTTCTTTTGTATATTCGAGGATGATTTAAATGTAAAATCAGCTATATATAAAAGCATCAACGTTTGAGGGCCCTAGTTGAACATGTATCATCAAAGTAAGTACTCTAATCTACATGACTTTGATGTTTAATTGAATGTAAATCTATTTTCTACTGTTCTCACCACATTAATCTTTTATTCGTGGTACTGCAGCTGTTAATTCTAGAACAGCATTTTAAAGTATCCACTTAAATAATTCTTCCGAAATATCAGTGTCATACATGAAAACCGATACATGTTTTACATCAAAATGTATACTAAAATTATGACAAAAACTTTATCCAAATTAGAGGAAATCGCATTACGTAAGTGCAATCAATGATAACTTATTAGTCTTTCGTTTTCATAAGAAATGTATTTTGCTACAACTATCAATCATGAGCATCCCAGTTGGCAGTGAGCACACCTAACTTTATTATCCCTTCTCACTATTGAAGGGGTAACATTTACCTAAATGCAGTACTGTTTTCAGTACTGCAGTACTGAAAACAGACGTGTATATTTACTCTCCCTCTTTCTCTCTCTCTATATATATATATGTGTGTGTGTGTGTGTGTGTGTGTGTGTGTGTGTGTGTGTGTGTGTGTGTGTGTGTGTGTGTGTGTGTGTGTGTGTGTGTGTGTGTGTGTCCATACATACATATGCGTACTTCTCTAATATCTATGAATTTACTTATATATATATAATCTTTCTGTGTCATTATTCATATCCATTTATCTATATAACTGTCTACATATGTACCTATTTATAATTTGTCTCTTTCTTTATCTATGTATCCATCAACCGATCTACCTATCTATCTACCTCTATACAAATGTGTGTATCTATATACATACACACACACACACACACACACACACACACACACACACACACACACACACACACACACACACACACACACACACACACACACACACACATACACATACACACACATACACACACATACACATATATATATAATATATAATATAATATATATATATATATATATATATATATATATATATATATATATATATATATATATATATATATATATATATATATATATATATATATATATATATATATATATATATATATATATATATATATATATATATATATATATATATATAGTATATATATATATATATACGTGTCCCCATTTCTATTCACAGTCTTTCTTCTCTGTTCTTGTCGTA
>NW_020871022.1:433674-441174 GCF_003789085.1 Penaeus vannamei | reverse complement strand
TTGTTTGTGATATAATTACGGCTATATTCATTATTTTAATCATTATAATAATAATCATAATTACAACTATGGTAACAATTAGCAACAGTTAGCAACAGCAGCAGCAGCAATCGTCGTTGTCGTCTTAACTGTACTATCATTATTATAATTCTGTTATTTAAGAACCTTACTGATACCACCATCTTGCCTTAACACTATATCATTATGATTATTTCTGCATTTACTATTAGTACCACTTTTATTGCATACAGTATTGTCAATATCACTGTCACTATTATCATCCTCATTCGTCTTCTCATCATTATTATAATCTCTGTTGTACACTGTCATTAACCCCCCCCCACACACACACACACAAAACGAGAGAGAGAGAGAGAGAGAGAGAGAGAGAGAGAGAGAGAGAGAGAGAGAGAGAGAGAGAGAGAGAGAGAGAGAGAGAGAGAGAGAGAGAGAGAGAGAGAGGCACATGTCAGATCCACGTGATTTGCATGTTTAAGGAACTGAGTACCTAGCAACTTCATCTATATCTATCTATCTATCTATCTATCTATCTATCTATATATATATATATATATATATATATATATATATATATATACATATATATATATTTTCCTGTCAGGAGCAGAAAACATTCTGACACTGGACACTGCATCTGTTTCTATTGCTGTACTCGTTTCTGTTACTCTTATTTTCATAATCATAAAACTCATTGTAGATAAGATAACTATAGTTTACTGAACGAACACATCGGATGAATAATAAATCATGATTCCCTTATATATAAAAGGATTTTTTTAGGACTTTTACCGTTTTATTGACAAACCTTTACGCCAAGCCGGTTCGTATCTTGCTATTCATATATAGATAGGTAGGCCTACATATGTATAACGTAGGCTGAAAAATAGATGGGCAGTTGAATGGCTGATCAACCTATTTATCAAATAGATTTGGTGATTTTTCTTGCTCCTTTATATGACCCGAAGATTCTGTTGCACAATTCTCTCTTCTTTGTATTCTAGTCCGAGAACACATGTAGGCTTACTTTGTGCTTCATCCATATTAATAAACTGTCGAAGAGAACCATTCTTATTGCCACAATCTAAAATTCGAGTAACTTGTTAAGCTCAAGTCAGCTATATGCACGACCCCCAATTATTTTCTTTTTCATCCATTATTTATTTTATTTTATTTTTTCCCTAGCCACCATTCCTAAATTCCGACATAAAATGCGTTATAATGTTCCATCCTTCGCCACGTCTATGCCACAAAGTGATACTAACGATACCTGCAAATTACCCAAGCCATTTGCTTGTATGACTTCCAAAGTTCGTAGTCTATTCCTCAAATCGAAATAGATTTGGTGATCGAAGAGGAGTGAACGATAAATAGGTAACTTATTTCCGCTTTTCAAATCTGCTACCCTCATTATCAATCCTGTTAAATTATCCCTTTGGTACTATACCATCTAATATTGCACGTGCATATACTGACTGGTAATTACATAATCCTAGTAATACAACCAGCTTACTAATACGATTACACTGGATATTGGACCTTAACGTTCATAAAACATCTTTATCCCGTTTCGTACGTAAGGTGCCTAATACTCCTATCTGCCACGTTACACTTGATTTTTGACACAGCTTGTCTTAGAAATTATAGTTGTACCCCGATATAGTGAACCTTGTTATTCTTACTTGAAACAACAAGAGACGTAGAAATATGGCTTGGATTCTTTGGGAAGAAAAAAACATTAATAATAAATTGCAAATAATAATAATAATAACAATAAAAACAAAAGTAATATTAAAAATAAAAACTAATATCCATAAACAACAATAATAGTAATAATAACAATGATAAAATAATAATACCCATAATGATGGTGATTATAACAAAAATCATAATGATAATGATTAAGATAACCATAACAATAACGATAAAGATTAAAAAATAACATAATAATCAGAATAGCAATAACTGTTACAGATATTGATAATAAAAATGATTTTGATGATAATTATACGAACATAACACCTACAGCAATAAAACAATTACAATATAAAATCGACAATAACAACAATGACGAGTCATAAAAAATAACAATGATTAAAAACCAAATATAAAGAGCGATATTGATAATAAAACCAACACCACCACAATGAAACCACAACTAATGTCAATAAATCCCATACTACGTCTCCAGAATTTTCAAATACCGTCGACCCAAAATAGAACAATTAATGTCACGGAAAATGAAATTCGATTACCCATCCTACGAAATCACAGGCTGCCGTACGCGTCCCGATTCCCAGAGGAGCCGGTTTACCCTCGTTGCATCCCGGCCATGTCATCATTCCGGCATTGACAGGAATTCGACAGTGTTGAGTGGCCGGCAGTGGGCACCCTGGCCGGACGTGGCGGAATTATATAACGCTTGCGTATATACCTCGTGACATATGTGCACAGCCAGGTATCTATTCAATACATACATACATGCATACATACATGAATATAAATATATATATATATATGTGTGTGTGTGTGTGTGTGTGTGTGTGTGTGTGTGTGTGTGTGTGTGTGTGTATGAAATTTAAGATTTACTTTCAGCTCCATTTGTTAAAATATTCTTTGCAGTGGCATGCTGGATGTTTTATTTCCTTCTAACTCTCCCCCTGTGTGCAATAAATAGCTGGGATTACCATCCACTGGCAGAGCGCCGGATCAAACGCAGGTCAGCAAAATTGCTAGACAGGTACATATATCTATCTACCTACCTATATATATCTATCTATCTACCTATATCTATCTATTTATCTACCTATATATATATATATATATATATATATATATATATATATATATATATATATATATATATATATTATATACATATATGTTAATATATTAACATATATATATATATATATATATATATATATATATATATATATATATATATATATATATAATATACATTCGTAGTGTACGTATTAGTGAGTGAGTGAGTGAGTGAGTGATGTGTGCGTTTGCGTGCGTGCATGCGTGCGCGCGCATTTGTGCACCTATTGATATGCTTCTAAAAATTATATACTTCTAATAATGCATCGCAATTATTCAGCACGACCTCATAATCATTTGCATCTTTATGCAATCATGCATATATTCACCTGCGCTATAAATACATTTATCTTGGAATTATTTTTATATCCGCTATCATGCCAATACGCCTTGTCATCAGCTCTATCGAAATACGATCAGACACGGACCAGAATAGGACAGAGCGCACCAAGGGCATGCGCTGCTGCTGCTGCTCGGCTGCCGCGGAAAACATTCGCTGTCGCACAACCAGAGACGTTATCAAGGAGCCAAGGAACCTCGATACTATTATCATCATTATCATTGCAATTATCATCACTCCTGATAAAACGTATCAATATCAATTATATAGTTATGATCATTAGCATTCATCATTATCGGAATTTCATCGTTATCATAATTTTGAAGGCAATAGCATTACTAAGAAGAGTACCACTAGTAACAGACACAGAAATGGAACAATCGACGCTAAAAATAAAAATATAAGATAAACCGCACATTTTAGAATACAAATACATTTTTTGAGAGGAAGCGATCTACATTTACATTAATAGAATCATATACGACGAAACAAAGACATCAGAGAAAAATGTGAATAAATGTAAATTTTCGCATCTACTTCACAACTCGTCAAGAGCGAACAAAGTGTAGCGGGAGGACGATATTATGTGTAGGCAGGCGTCATAAACTAAATGTTTTTGTAATGAACTGTGTGCCTAAACCGAATTAGGACTGGTGCAAATTGATTTATCTTTGTAACCACATTTCCAACTCACGTACCCCATTGCCAGACACTCCTCGCTCGTCCAAGGGAACAACAAAACCCTTTCAAATTGAAAATGTCTTGTATATACCGTTTTCTCTCTATTTATATCGTTCTATCTCAATATATATATATGTACACGCATACACACACACATATATTGTAGATAAATAAATATAAATAAATAAATAAATATATGATATGTGTGTGTGTGTGTGTGTGTGTGTGTGTGTGTGTGTGTGTGTGTGTGTGTGTGTGTGTGTGTGCGCGCGCGCGCGCGTGTGCGTGAGGGAGGGAGGAGGGGGGAGGGGAGGGAGGGAGAGAGAGAGAGGAGACTGAGAGAGGAGAGAGAGAGAGAGAGAGAGAGAGAGAGAGAGAGAGAGAGAGAGAGAGAGAGAGAGAGAGAGAGAGAGAGAGAGAGATTTTGTACGTTCGTGTTGAGATAACCCTCCATTTTCCATTTCTTTCTTGATGAATCGTTTTTGCTTCCTTTTACTTTTCGTTTCCTTTTGAATACACAGTTTTCAATTTCCTTCTTCCTCGATCGACAAGTTCCTGATCCATTGCATTCTAATAATTAACTTCATTCCTACGCCATTATTCCAGTCGAGTGCATGGTTATACCGTTGCAATCTCCCTCTGTCTGTTTCCACATCATCCAATCTTCCATCCCTATCTTTTCGTACTTATCTGCCATTTACATTTCCTTCCCTCTCCTCCGTTATCCCCTTCTCCCTCATTCCGAGCCTCTTACTTTATATTCTCTCCCTGTTCTCTCCCCTCGATAACCCTCCCCCCTTGTTGATATTCTGAGCCTCCCTTCTTGTGGTTTATCTGATAATCTCATAATCCAGGTCCACCCCCTCATTTCTCTTCCCCTCCCTTCAGGGCTCTCATACTGTAGATTGACCCCTATTACTAGCCGTCTTATCGTAAAGTAAATTTCCCATCGCAAATGCTGAAATATATTGGTCATTTCACTCTCTTTAACTTATGGTGCAACACCCCCCCCCTTTCCCTCCCTCTTCTCTTCCTCCTCCCTTCTCCCTTTTCCTTCCCCTTTTGCGTAATTCCCTCTACCCCTTTTATTACATGACACATTTCCTTGCGCGATTAAACAGCTAAGTCTCGGGGTCAGTTTCGACGGGCTCCCTGGATTAAGACGAGATGGCGAAATCCCCTTGTCTTTTCTTCCCCCTGCGTCAATTCATCCACTCCATTTCCCTCAATCATTATATTCAATCAACTTCAACGTTTCTGTTTTCCTGACGCCCACACTCCTCACCCTCCCCCCCATCCCCCTGCCCCTCCCCCTGCTCCGCCTTGTATCCCATCCCTTCCCTCTCACTTCCGTCACCACCACCACCTTGTCTCTTAGCTCATCTGTTTATTCAGTATCCTAACGCCACACAAAGAACCCCGACGAAGCCTCTCTTTTACCGGGGGAAACCCTTAGGAAACCCTCTAATCTATCCCAAACACCCGACAACACCTCCGTATCCATCTCATCCATCATTCTCCCTGTTTTCTTATCCATGCTCCATCATCGGTCTTGCCTCCCTATAACTCCTTCGCTCCATCTTCACACTGGTTCTTTATCCGCCTCGTTGAATGTTTTCGCTACAGTGTTCCCTTTTCCTTTTCGTTTATCCTTTTAGGGGGCGTACGGGAGATGTTTTCCCGTTGTATTTTCCAGTGGATCTAGCCCTTCTATTACATTTCCCAGAAAAGGACCTAGAGTATTGTTATAAAGCAGGGAATACACATAAAATCACATCCGCAAAAATTACCGCTCTCTCTCTCTCTCTCTCTCTCTCTCTCTCTCTCTCTCTCTCTCTCTCTCTCTTCTCTCTCTCTCTCTCTCTCTCTCTCTCTCTCTCTCTCTCTCTCTCTCTAATAGTATATATGTTTGCATAAGCACACGGATTTAGCACAGATTGGACTTCATTTTTTACTACTTTATGATCCATCAGCATGTGACAAATCTGACCATTATGAATAAATATTAACGGTGAAATAAATCACATTTATGTGCATATCATACTTCTTTAACATCAGTAAATGAATCTCCTAAACAAATGCGATTTTCCCCTGCATTTAACCATTGCAATGCAGTGCATTTCATAATACTTCATTTATTTTTTGTATATTGGTTTTATGGCAACAGTGATTGTATACTGTTTCCTGTATGCTGCACATACAAATATACACACGTATATATATATATATATATATATATATATATATATATATATATATATATATATATATATATATATATATATATATATGATGACCCTGCTGTGCCTTTCTCCCTGCATATTCACATTACAGGACGAAACTAGAAAGAAAATTAGTTCTTTTTAATATTGTTCCAGGAAGGGTTATTGCCCCACGTAGAGCGCATCTTTGGCAAAAGAGCAGATAAGGCATTATTTTTCATCCTCTTCTTTTCAGCTGAAGAAAGAAAGTTAATTTTCTCGCGAGCTTTGAAATAACTTTATCCTTACTATTATTACTATCATGTTATTCATCATATTTTTACCATCATTACCAATTTCATTTCCTTGTAATTGTTATTATTATCATTATTGTTCTGTGTTTAAATTTTGTATATCATTATCGTTGTTTTATAAACCTTTACCATTCTTATCACTATAATTTTATTTATTAATTTCTCACTGTCAAAATATTTTCCTTTTTGCCTTATAGTAGAAACGAGAACTTGAACAGGTGGTAGAGAAAAGGAAAATATATTTCTTTGTGACCCGAAAGCAAATCTCTTTTCCGTGTCAAGTTGACCTAATACAGGAGAAAAAGTAAAATGAAACAGCCCCATCAGACAAAGGACCATTTTCTGTAATATCCAAAGCACAAAATGTTGTCTACAAGACAATTACCCAACAAGCAGAAATTCCCATATATTTTTACATCCAAGATCTTAATTACAGCAAAAATAAGAATAGCTCCCCAACGCGTTTATTACAACCTTTGGTCAGGACTCCTGTTCATTATTCGTGTTACTGATCCTTTTGTTCTCACACTGTTGTTCATTACTTGGGCATTCTTTTCACTGGTGTTTCCTGTAACGTTCTCTCTTTCTCTCTCTGTCGCTGTTTTCTCATCCGGTTTGGGTATTTACCGTTTTCTTTCTGTTCTCGGTGTTTCCCCTTTGTTATTTGTTTGGTCTTCTCCTCTCTCGCATCTATTTTTCTTCTTTATTTATGGGTGTGATTTCTGAGTCGGGTTTTCCGTTCTCTGTATTTGCCGCTTAGAATGTTCTCTGTTCTTGGCATTTCCGGTTAACCTAATTTGTATTATATTTACTCCAATCTACTGTAGCATATGTTGTATCATATATTGTACAATCTACAAATCTTAGTATTTACCTGTACAACATATTACTACAACCTACCTGTACAGCACATTACTTCAGTCTACAAATCACAGTATTTACCTGCACCTGATATTTATCCACTCTATAGCTCGTGTTATGTAAATTACAGGTGGTAGGACGCGTATTCACCTGCATCCCATTATTATTCCAATGCAAAGATCCTTGTATTCCCCGTATGTACCACCAGGGCTTCCTATTCTTACCCCCGTCAGAACCACTTTCATTAACGTTTCGCGCA
>NW_020871022.1:421174-423674 GCF_003789085.1 Penaeus vannamei | reverse complement strand
GAAGTGAGTGAGTGATTGAATGAGTGGATGGCGTGGATGAGTAGGAGGTTGAGTGAGAGGTTGGGTGAGTAAATAAATGACTGGGTAGGTGGAAGTGAGGAGAAAGGTAGGTAGGTAGAGGAGTGTATGAGGGATTGAGTAAGTAGATGAGGAAGTGAGTGAGTGAGCGAACGATCGAATGAGAAAAGGAATGAGTGAGTGAGTGTGCGTTCGTGCATGTACGTACGCGTATACATACACATAATCGCATTAGCAAAAGAAACTTTCTCGGACCCTTAGCCTCTCCCCCCTAATACGCCTATACATAATCAATAAAATCAAAGCCCCCAAGACAGCCCATACTATTCCCAACTATAGTTAATTTCGCCCCCACGGCAAACACTCCCCAATCAAGATGTGTTCAGCTTCACAGACAAACATCTCGAGATAATGCAAATATACCATGCGACCTCACGGCGTCGGTGGATAAGCCAGAGCAAACAGGCAAAGCCAAGACAGGTAAGTTGCCAACCATTATTGTGTTGGGTGTGACTTGGGGGAAGGTGAGTAGTGAATGGCAAAGGTGAAATACAGGAAATGACTGACAAAGGCATATAGGTGTCAGCTGGGTGTCAGAGTCACATTTTGTGATTTGTGTGAGTGAAAGAGAGAGAAGAAGAGAGAAAGAGAGAGAGAGAGAGAAAGATAATATGCACGTGTACAGACATTACTGAGCATCACACACTTTTTGTATTAACCATTGGTGCATAGACAGAGATACATTGCTATCGTTAAATAACTATCTCACGCTTCATTCACTTATGCCTACAGAAAAACATCAAACTCACATTTCATTCCCATTTCACGAAGTTAATAACTTGAACAATGCATTTCAAAGCTTTAGTGTAAAATATGGATATTTTCTTATTTAATGGAATTGCCAATTAGAAAATCGAAAAAATCTCTGTAAACGACAGAGGCAGGGCGCGAGGAGAGAAGAGAGAGAGAGAGAGAGAGAGAGAGAGAGAGAGAGAGAGAGAGAGAGAGAGAGAGAGAGAGAGAGAGAGAGAGAGAGAGAGAATGGAGCTTAGAGCCTAACAGCTCGTTTTACGCAAGATATGTGCACCATAGTTTTTATCCGTATTCAACAGCCATGACACTAAAACTAAATTTAGTACAACAAATTGTGTAGACCTAAAATCAGTTCATAAAGTCCCACGTTCCTTAAAGGGGTGAAAACAAACACGGAAACAGAATATAGACCTGTTTTTTCCCCAGCCGTCAGTAAATATAAAGAAGCAAGGATGGGTTTTGAATGCAATACTTTTCAATTCAGTGACGCCAATGTTTCATGGAGATTGTCGCTGGCCAAAGCTTGATGTTTTACCTCGAATCCCTTCAACGTAATCTTCAAGCCAGTGAGTATTTGCTTCAAAATGCAGAGTGCCTAAAGCTAACCAAACCGAACATCTAATATATATATATATATATATATATATATATATATATATATATATATATATATATATATAGATATACAAAAAAAAAAAATGTCTTTAAAGGTTAATTTCGAGTACGAATTGTTTGCTCTTTTTGTTTGTTGGTATTTTTAGAATCCAATTAGATTAATTTTTATTGAGGTTTTTGATATCGATGAAACCATTTAGTTTTACGAATCTGGTTTGATGATTTCGTTCAGAATAAAATAAAAAATGTGCTGGAGTTTACATGGGCGGGGAAAGGGCGAGTATAACTGGGATATAAATACTTTACTATCATCATCACATCATCATCATCATCATCATCATCATTATCATCCTCATCGTCCTCATGATCATCATTAATTTTGATATCATTATCATTACCATCACTACCATTATCATTATTATTCTCATTATCACTACTCTGATCATTACTTTGAATACAACTGTTATTATTATTACTATTTTCAATATTTCACATCAGTATAATTACAATTTTCATCATTATGATCATTGCCATTGACATTATCATTATTATTATTATTATTATTATCATCATCATCATTATTATCAGCAAAATTATTCATTATTAATATTATCATCATCATTATTATTATAATCGTTATATCATTAAAATAATCAGTGCTATTGTCATCATTATCCTTATCCTTATTAATCCCAAAATCATTGTTAGTTATTATCATTATAAATGAACATGTTCGAATAGTAACAACAAAACTAAAAAGAGCCACAAATCTACCTACACATTCGATAAACATCCAAAATAGTTCTCGTAGTTATTACACTTTATGGTAACGCTTATTTACAGATACTCTTGTCGTTATTTCTCACACGACACGACCTTCCCCAACCTCCCTGCCGGTAAACCTTTGAAATGACACGTTTTGGGGGGTTCAAATGAAAAAGAAAAAGAAAAAGAAAAAAAATACATGAGGATGAATATTAATCCTTGCCTTTTAACTTTCTCTCTGGATTTGCAACTGTCTCTGACTCTGAATTATAAATATGCATCAATATCT
>NW_020871022.1:413674-416174 GCF_003789085.1 Penaeus vannamei | reverse complement strand
GATGAATCAAGCAGATTAAAGGCTCATCAAATTTATTAGCATACATCAAGTGCAACAGCGTCGAACTTCGTATGATAGGAGATGTGGCGGGAATTCTGATTTTCAAGTGAGAAAATATTTATGGAACCGATTCTGTAAAATATACATTCTCTTCGTATTCTGTAAAAAAAAATCTTTAGACATTATTATTTATTATAATAACCCTAGTGTCCAATATTTAAATTCTCGCCTGAATGAATCTAACTGCTAATCAACTACGTTATTTTTTCTTCATCTTTCTCTTCCCCTTCTTTTTCTTATAGCACACAGGAGGGAAAGTAGAAGCTGTTACTGATAAAGGAGTCTGCAAACCGTGATGCTAGATCGATGTATTCCTTTGTAGGTCATTCTTGTGGAATAATCAAATGGCCTATATTTTCATACCTCTTTCCAAGAAAAGTAATTTACATCTACTTCAACGACCGCTATATTTCAAACATGGCTGTAGAATACTTTATCATGCTTCACTAACATACAAATTCTATTTATCTGTGTGTGCGTGTGTGCGTACGTGCGTGTGTGTGCGTGTGCGTGTGCGCGTGCGTGTGCGTGTGCGTGTGCGTGTGCGTGTGTGTGTGTGTGTGTGCCCGCGCGTGTGTACGTATATATGTGTTTATGTACAGTATATAATTATTTGTCGCATCGCTTGATCTTCAAGCTGTCTTTAGATCTTTAGACAGACCTTTGTTGCGTGTGCAATAACTCTGCTTGCACAAGCATTCTAAATCCTTTCACAAGCTGTCTCGCTCAGATCCATTCTTATCTGACACAAGCACAAGCATCATAGACTTCATGGGTTGCGTCACCGGCTCACAGGATCAGACAAATACGAACTCCATTAGAATTCTAGGACTTATCTGTCAAGTAAATCACGAAATGGCATCAAACGTTCAACTTTTACGGCTATAGAGATCGTATAGCGACGCTTAACGACGCACCTATAAATCCATCTGAATATGCGTAAATCCATCTAGCGCCTTCTGCAATAGACAACCATCTGCCGGTAAAAGAACCCCATTTCTCTTATTCTCATCCTCGAAATACGGACAAGAACGCTCCCTTACCATCAGATACCGCACTCGTATTCACCCGTATGTAACAATGTGGAGAATTAGTACCACATGGACAATTGACACAACGAGGGGGCAGATATCAAGCATTCGTTCCCTCATTCGCTACAAGCCAGGGTAGCAATGGTACGCTCTGGACGATGAATCTCACGTAGCCTTCTGCAGTTAAGAACAAGTGGCTGGCTTCTGTTGCGAATGAGTGAAGGTGACAGCTGACTACATTATTCCCTTGTGTACTGTAACAAAGGGCGTAATTCGTTACATCCACGCTGTTGCACGCTCACTCAGGGTGTGAATGGAACGCCTAAATGTAGTAAAAGTATAGCTTCGGGCTAATATTAGTCCCTGTCCTAACTAAGACATATCTACCACGCGGAAAATTAAGTCTAATGTAACCTCCGTGATTGATGTTGCAACTGTGTTAGTTACGTCTCACTTTCGCTTATTAGAGATCCAACTTCCCAAGAAACGGGGAACTGACAGAAATACACGTCACAGAATTGCGTTACTATGTCTTGCAAATGAACTACGCTCACAAGAACTTTGCAGATCTTGACTGCCTGTTACACGCTCCACAAACAACTTGATTTGATTCTGCTAAACTAAAATAATGAATTTAGCGAAAAGATTCAGAAAAAAATCAACAAAATAATTATCTCTACTGTTGTTTGATATATTATCAATTACCAGTGATGCGTAATGGACTGTAGTGAAGTATTCCTGAGGGTATTTAAAAATCGTACAAATTATTATTACTGCTGAACTTTTGTTCTCAACAGCACTGTCATGACCATCATCGTTATCACGAACATAATCATTATCATTACCGTTATTTGTATATCTATTACTATTAACATTATTATTGTTTTCAATCATCATTATTCCCATTATTTTACAGTTACTGCAATTACTCATGTTCTTACTTTTATTCTGATTATCTCAATCATCGTCCGTATTACCATTATGATCAGTATTACAGTTTTCAATTTTAATTATAATTATAACACCATTGCTGTTATTCTTATTGTTATACAGTTATCATTAATATCATCCCTAAAATCGATATCCATATTGGTATTAGCATCCTTATAACCTTTACTGCTATTATCATCGTCAATGCTTTTGCAGTGGCTTTGGGATTTTGGTTGCGTAAACACCAGTATCGATGTATACAATAGAACTTAATATTGCTTTTAACAGCAGATTCCGTTGTATATTATATAAATGTATAGTTTACGTAATAGGTAAAAATGTTGAATCTCGTATCATCATTTTGGACTCGATAACCGGAATTCTTGTTTGATTTATTTGTATTATATAACCAAACTAAATACATCCGTCTAGAATAATAGAACAGACACTAAAATGTTCACATTGTATTAGCAATAGCG
>NW_020871022.1:398674-401174 GCF_003789085.1 Penaeus vannamei | reverse complement strand
TTCTCTTGCGTTTTCTATCTACCCATATCTTTCTATTTCATAATCTCGAGAGGGAAAGAGAGAGACAAGAAAAGCTAGTCTCTGGTGGACATCGGCGACTTATGCACGTTTTCTTTCTCTTGCGTTTTCTGTCTACCCATATCTTTCTGTCTATTTCATAATCTGTCTTTCTCTTAGACTGTCCTTTAGATTATCTGTCTGTGGGTGTATTTACGCGTTCGTACGGCCATATGTTTGGTTTATTCTTATCGTACAGAATTTTCATCTATCCATCGTTTCATTACACTGCTTATCTATCCCCTATCCCGTCCCTTTATCTATTCGTTTTCAATCTTTGCATCTATCGATCTTGGTACCCAGTGCCACCAACCACCGTTCCTTACTCTCACAACACACGCCACGCGAACAAAAAAAAGAAAAAGAAAAAAAGAGAGAGATTGAAAAAAAAGGAAAAAAATAACAGTGTACAATTGACCGAATGTCGAAAACCTTGGAACGTAATCAATAGAGCCGTTCTGAAGGATCACCACGTCACTGGGTGATGACGCAAACCACAAGGGCCCCCCCCCCCTTTCCTCCTCCACCATCCGCCATTCCGCCCCACATCCTTGCATCCCTTCCCTTCCTCTCTCTCTCTCTCCTTCCCTTCTCGTTTCCTTCTTCTTTCCCCTTCCTAACCATTTCTTTTTTTGTTTGTTTTTGTTTTTGTTTTCTCTTCTCTCTGTTCCCTCTATGTCCCTTTTTAAATCTCTCTTCTTTCTTCCAATTATTTTTACTCTCCCTCATCCACTCTTTCCGTCTGTTTGACCTTCCTTTTCTTCCATTCTCCCCACTAACCCTCCTCCCTTCCTCCTCCTTCCCTCCCTTGCTGCCAAACGTCACCCACGTTTTCTACTTCCTCTATTTCCTTTCCCCCTTCTATCCCATCCCATCCTGCCTCCCTTCTTCCCCATTCTCACGCTATTTCCTCCCTCCCTTCTCCCCTCCCCTGTCTCGCTATCCTCCCCCCTTCTTCCCGCTCCCTATCCCTCCCTCCCCCTTCCTTTCCCACTTTTCGTCCTTCACCCTTCTCCCTCTCTCCCTATCCCACCCTTCTTCCTCCCTCCCTCTCCCCTCTCTCTCAACGCCACCTTCTTCCCTCTCAATCTCCTCCCTCCCGCCCCCTCTCTCCGTGTCCCACCCTTCTTCCCTCCCTCCTTTCCTCCCTCTCTCTCCCTACTCCCTCCCCCTCCCCCCATTCCTCCCTGCCCAATTCCCCTCTCTCTCCCTCCTCCTCCTACCCTTTCTCCTACCCTTCCTCCCCTCTCCCTCCCTTCCTCCCTCACCCATCCTCCCTTCCTCCCCTCTTCTCCCTCCCTTTCCTCCCTCCCCATCCCCTCTTCCTCCCTCCCTCTCTCCCTCTCCCTCCCTCCCTATCCTCCCTCACCCATCCCTGCCCTCCCTCCCGCACCCACCAACTCACCTCCCTCGTCAGGGTTAACTTTGCCCCCCTAAGGAAAGAAAGTTTGAAGCAGGCGACGTGACCGTACTGCAGAATCCAACCGTCACTCAGCAATTAGATATTTATAGGGGCTAAGATCCTCCACGGGCCGGCGTCGACGGGACTGAAGTGTGGCGTCCAAACGGAAGTCGAGTCGTTTGTAAAAGTGAAAAAAACAATAATAATGATAGCTACACGGATAGGACTGGTATCAATGTTGCTAATTAGGTTGTTTAGGTAATGTCAGTAAGGATGATTGTTGTAACCATAAGAATATTGTGACAGACGGTGATCATACTTTTGCTGCTAATAATACAATAGATAAATGATAATAATTGTACCAAAGATGATAATAGATACAGGAATAATAATAATAATAACAATGCTTATTATGGCAATGATAATAAAAATCAACAAAGATAATAATGATAGCTATGAAAAGCTTAACAGCTATGACCATCATTATAGTTATTGTGATTATATTTAGAAAAATAATATTACTACTAGTTATAATGTTATCAGCATCAAAAATCGTATCAGAGCAAATCATAATGATAAAAATATACGCGATAATAAATAAGAAATAATAAAGAGAATGATGACAATTATACTAGAAGCATGATTAAGATAAGATCAGAAACTGTAAAAAGTTGTCATTGAAACAGTGTTCCAGACCACCTCTAACATAAGCAACCTCTCCCTCTGTCACCTGAACATTAAAACTATCAGAATAAGCAAACTCTAAAAATCGATCGCAACCCTGAAACTATAACAACGATACTGAAAGCCAAACGAAAAAAAAGCCACTAACTAAAAAAAAAAAAAAAAGCAACCCCCCCTTCCCCTTTTAAACTAAACGCCACACGCAACTCACCCATCAGGTCGAGCGAATCCCAAAACGCAGCGTCTTTAATCCCGCACGCTTGATTAAAGTCGTCATCTCCAGCATCTCATTACCATCACCTCCACTTAAACCCACTTTGGTTATCGTCGTATACAAGGGGGAGGGGGGAGTGCCAA
>NW_020871022.1:381174-393674 GCF_003789085.1 Penaeus vannamei | reverse complement strand
ATGATTATGCTCATCATGGGAACATTCGAAACAATAAATCAACATTTTTGCTCTTGTACTTCTCTCGAATCTCTTTCATTTAGCGATCCTTGTACGTATCATAATCATAAATTTCCCAGACATTGTGAAAGCGATTCTTCTGAGACTTTTTAATGAATTATACAAAATGCTCAGCAGTTCATTAATTTCTTTATGTAATGACCCGTTTTTTTCTTTCTTTTTTTTCTTTTTAGATCGTTTATCATCGTTTATCGCGAAATTAACTTTTCTTTGCACTTGCGTTTAAAGGGGACTGGCGCTGCTAGCTTGCTAAGTTTTGTTTTGTTTTCTTTTCTTCTTTGGAGGTAAATGATCTGATGTTAAGCTCAAAGTTTATATATCTAATTAAGAAGAAAGGGTGCACTTACAGAGGCACTTTCACGCACGGGCACACACGAAAACACAATGACACACAGATATATAAATATTGAAACAGATACATATATATTTGAATACATATATATAGATATTCAAATTATATATATATATATATATATATATATATATATATATATATATATATATATATATATATATATATATATAAGCACATACATATAGACGTCTATGTGTGTGTGTGTGTGTGTGTGTGTGTGTGTGTGTGTGTGTGTGTGTGTGTGTGTGTGTGTGTGTGTGTGTGTGTGTGTGTGTGTGTGTATGCGCGCGCGCGCGTGTATGACCAATCTAAAAAGAGAATTTGTATTGAATTCCCCTCAATTCCTTCATCCAAACCATCGGATGCCGTGTGAATTTCCGCACTCGACTTGTAGGGAAGCCAATAGAACTGGATACCTTCCATAAGGACTCTATCTTTGAGGATGGTATTCTCCCGATCCTCCTCCTTTCGTCTTGCCATCTCTTTATCCTACTTGTCCTTTCCCCCGCTCCCTTTACCCCCCCCCCCTCCCGAGACACTTAATCCATCTTCACTCCTTACCGCAGCTCATGAAATGTGTATAAGTTGTGAGACCTCCTCTTACATTTTAGAGAAGGGGTCATGGATCATGGATACATACCCGAGAACGCTTTAGGTGTCAAATTGAAGGCATTAGCGCAGTGAAAACACCAAAGTTCGGGAGCATCTGATGCAGGCTGATACATGACTGGCTTATGTATCAAAATCCTAAACGGCTCCATTCACGCTCAGGATTGTGAGGATTGCAGTGGGCGGAGTTACATTAAATGGGAGTGACAGCGTATAGTAGTGTGTAGGGCTGTTGTTCATCCGACGCGAACTCAAGGCCAAAGTACTTGAAAAATCGAGGCTTTTTGGCATGCACGTGAATGGTGTTAACGCGTGTGGTGTCTTTGGCCGGCGCCGTGTCTATTTCCGTCTCTTCATGCATACAACGGCGCACAGTGACAGTACATGCACAGCTACTTTTGTTGACACTGCAAACGAAGTGAATTTTTGGTCAAAGTGAGATTTTGCAGTCCAGTTGCCCGCACCTGTATGGCCGTAGGTCGCACCGCCCCCTCAATGTTCGCGCGGGGGGCATCTCCAAGAGTATGTGGACTGAGGACACTTTAGCTTTTCCTAAACTGTTTTCTGTTATGATTGCCCCCCATATATATATATATATATATATATATATATATATATATATATATATATATATATATGTAATATATATATATATATATATATATATATATATATATATATATATATATATATATATATATATATATATATATATATATATATATAACATATATATATTATATATATAATATATATATATATATATATATATATATATATATATATATATGTATATATATATGTATATATATATATATATATATATGTATATTATATATGTATATATATATATATATATATATATATATATATATATATATATATATTATATATGCACATAATCTTTAATCCATCCCTCTTCTCTTCCAAACTTATAATCCGAGCTCCGTGCGTCAACGGAAATCGGGAGAGGACACGTCTACCGGGAAATTAAAGGTACGATGTTACAACTATGGGATCAATGCAAAGGTCAAAGGTCACGGGTATGGTAACGCGGGAAAAGGTCACACGTTGACTCTATAAGATGGCGGTGTGTGTGTGTGTGTGTGTGTGTGTGTGTGTGTGTGTGTGTGTGTGTGTGTGTGTGTGTGTGTGTGTGTTGTGTGTGTGTGTGTGTGTGTGTGTGTGTGTGTGTGTGTGTGTGTGTGTGTGTGTGTGTTAGAATAAACAGATACAGACAGAAAAAAAAAAATTCAGGTTAAAAATTTGTTTTGTTTTTGCCGAGGCCTATATACTGTATATGTAGATGTATAGATGTACATGTGTGTTTGAGTGTACACATGGATGTGCGTAGGAGGAAGTACCAATTTACGTAACAACAACAAAAACAGCAGCAGCAAAAACAACAGAATGTAAAGGTTAACTTGTTTTTGAGCGAGAGCTGCGTGCGTTCCCGTGCACATGCGTTTCTTGTGTTAATACTAAAGTGTCTCCATCTAAGTATATGCTGAGTTTGCTTATACCTACATAAACACAGAGACACAAATGCGTACATGTATGTCAACAGTCATTCTAGTTCATACGCGCACCCACGCACTGCACAAGCGGAATGATCTACCCAGCTTACACAAGAACCAAAATAGACATATAAAAACGGTTCAGATTTAAGATTAACTTGTTTTCTGGGCGAGAAGTGAAACGTGGGGGGAAATATAAGCGTCCCGGCAAAATAAACAAACGTGGGCGGCCTTCTGTTTGTTGTTATCCCTCTGAGGTCGCGCGGAACCCTGCTGCTTAGGTGGGCGTGTTGCATGTGCGTTTGTGTGTACGTCGGTTGTGTGCGGTTTTGCTTATGAATAATAAAATGGAAAATGAAAGTAATAACATATATAACTGAAAATTAACAGCAATGTCATATATAATCTCAATAAAATAACAGCAATAATATAGAGAGATAGATGGATAGATAGATAGGTAGATAGATATATAGATAAATGGATAGATAGATAAAAGTGACAACAATCGGCATCAGCAAAATCTGCACTGGAAATGGAACAAGTATCCCATATAACACGTACAGGAAGCAAACAAACCGACTTTAAATAGTTGGAAATGATGATAATGATAATATTAATGTTAATAATTTTTCATAATAATCATTATCATCATCATTACTACTAACATTACAATAATAACCATGATAATAATAACAATAACAGCAATAAATATAATAAAAATAATAACGATGAAAATACCCTCCATAAACTATATGCTAGGAGATTTACTGTCATCGCCCTGATGTGCCGTTCCGAGAATATTGAAAACCTCGGGGCAAGACAGTGTCCCTCCTTAAGGATGGGCTTTGGGCTGTTGTCACGAGTCCTTTGTTATAAATCATTGTCTTAGGCCTGAGGTTGGCGAGCTCCTCGGATTCATGTGGTGTCTTGAGATATTTATTGTCGATATATAATCTTTTATCATTTCTTATTTAGTTTTCTATGCGTCTTTTTGATGGGTGCTATTATCATCATTATCACTGTTATTAGTACAATAATTATTAATATCATTATTACAATCATTACTATTATCATTATATTATTTACTATCATTATTTTTGACATTATTAACTTCATTACCGTTATCCTTACCATATTTATTAACATTTGTATCACAAGTACTATTAACATAATAATTGTCAAAATCATCATCATTACAGATATTATTATCATCATCATCAATAAAATTATCATCTGTATCATTATCACCATCATAAGCCTTGCTAGCATTATCCTTTACTAGAATTATCTTTTTTATTTCTATATTATTCCAATAATCCTATTATAATTATCTCCCTATCTAATCAACTTTGATAAAGTCGGGAAAGTATTTGAAAAACATTCCCGTTTTATCATATCATGAATAACAAGAACGTATGAAACTGCGAGATGTCAATCAAATGGAGAGATCGCTCAGTAAAAAATACATACATGGATACATTCTCAAAATACACTGACACTGCTTTAGACACTCAGGTTATATAAATAGTTCCCTTTACAACGGAGATCTTGTATGGACGGGCAGAGGAAGCGCTGCAAGACCTTTAATATGACAGCCAGCGAGGATTTCAAATAAAAAATGTCAATACCTTCAAAAATGTAGACGTGCCCAAGCCCTGACATCGAGAACTCTTCCTTGGTCTCAGAAAGCTGATGGATGATATAGAAATGAGTAGAGATTATGAAAGATTTGATCGATAAAACGGATAAAGAATATTATATACACAATACATAATATGTATATATATATACGCATATGTATGTATATATATGTATAAATATATGTAGTTTTTAGAAACTAGAGAATTAGCAATATAGAAGGGATAACTGAGAGAGTTAGAAGAGGAGAAGAGAGAAGAGAGAGAGAGAGAGAGAGAGAGAGAGAGAGAGAGAGAGAGAGAGAGAGAGAGAGAGAGAGAGAGAGAGAGAGAAGAGATAGCAGAGAATAAGAGCAAGAGATAAAGCCACAGAAAACAAGCAAGTGAGGATAAGAGACAGAAAGAAGGGAAAGGAGAGAGAGAAAGAGTGAAAAAGGGTGGGGAAAGAAGCTAATTAATGTTAGCCTTGATTATGCTTCTGCTAATTGCGAATTCATTTAATCGGACCTTCGGATTTTCCCTCATCTCCAAAAACAAAATATTTTAAAGTCACCGATTTTGTGTGTGTGTGTGTGTGTGTGTGTGTGTGTGTGTGTGTGTGTGTGTGTGTGTGTGTGTGTGTGTGTGTGTGTGTGTGTGTGTGTGTGTGTGTGTGTTTTACGACAGAGGGAATACATACGGTACAATCAAATATAACTAATCCCAAGCTTCTAAAATATTTGTATTTTGATTAGAACACTATCCGTAATACACATAACCATTATGCTAATCCGCCTTGATTGCCTACAGCCATAAAATTGTTTTGAAAGCGGGTGATATTGTCATTCTCCATGATGAAATATCAACCTAGGAAATCGGATGTCCAAGATTTTTTTTTTTTTTTTTTTTTTTTTTTTAAGGGGGCGGGGTACGAAATTTAGAATATCGGATATTTTTCTTGTGGACTTTTTATCTGTTTTATGATACTATTTATGTCTTTATGAGAAGTTGTTGATTTGATATCTCATTTTTTAGGGTTTATTTTGCATTTTTTTTTTTTTCTCAGAGAAAAAAATAATACAATGACCGCATCAAAATCCTAGTTGGCAAATACCGAGCAAAGCCCCGCTCCTTTACCATAATACATTGGAAACGTTAATTTTCATTTTTTTTCTATCTTAGTCGAATAAATGAGAAAAAACTTTTCATATTATACCGCACAGATTAACAGGGAGGGAAAGGGGGCGGTGCTAAATGACGTCATCGCGTTTGGCCAATGACGGTGCGTCATAGTATACCACACATGGAATACTTGTTTAAGTCATTCGATGTTGTAAGGTACCAGTGTACCTTACAACAGGCAAAATGGAAGCGGTGCCGTCTATCTTGCACAGAATCTTAGATTGCATTGGTCATATTCAATATTCATGTTTATTTGTAGTCGCTTATTTCGTCTTTGATATTACGTGAATGATGTGTATGTAGAAAGAAAACGAGAACTAGATATTTCATTTTTATGAATCACTAACTGAATCAGTTTCAATATTTGAATTTAAGTAATCGATCTCCTAAAGGAGAGAAAAAGGCTTGAATTCAAGTATATAATATGCTCTGTCATCAAATCATTAAACCTTCTATAAACAAACAAGTACACACACACATTTTTTACGTTTATACATACCGAAAAACGTGCAATTTCAGAGAACTACCACATACAACCACAAATATCAAATCTTAGCAGTAAAAAAAAAATCAAAGAAATCATAACCCCAAAATAATATGGCTGCCAGCGAAGTCGACGAATTATTTTATGCGACGGAGCCGAATGCAGCAGACAGGCGAGTGCTGACGGCCCTCCAGAGAACGTTTTTGTTCTTACTAGCTATAAATGAAGTGGGTCGTTATTGCCACCACCAGCGTATTGAAGCGTGGTTTTCAGTGATTGACGGCTTGTATCAGAAGACTTGTCATATGAAAATGAGGCCGAAAATTGTGCAATTTCCTCTCCCTCTCTCTAACTCTCTCTCTCTCTCACACACACACACACACACACACACACACACAACACACACACACACACACACACACACACACTTACCCCCCCCCCCCCATCAAATCCATACCAGACACACATACACACAACACATACACACCACACCCTATACACAGAAACCCCCTCGCCAGCCTCCAACGATGCAAAACCCTCTCGCACAGACACACACACATCCAAATTAGCATCCCTGAGCTCGATCGTAATGCGACATTCCCGGGTCACAAACAGAATACAGATGACGCCATCGCCTGCCCTCAGTTGCCCCCCTCTTGGAGAGCGCAAGCAAGCATGAGCAGGGCAGGTACTCATGTGGCAAAGACTGAGCGTTATTACCTGGAAGTTAGATGAAGGACCCGGACTTCGTCTCTGCCGATTTTATGCGTTATGAGTAAACTATTATTATTATTATTATTATTGTTTATTGTTATTGTTTATTATTATTTATATTATATTATCATTATTTATCATTATTATTATTTTATTGTTATTATTAATTATTATTATATATATTTTTTTTTTTGGGGGGGGGGTTGAAAGGGAATTATGATTATATATATTTTCTAATGTTCAATTCGTTATTATCAGAATCACTAAATATGGTAATAATAGCATTTAAACATCATTGTATCTAGCACTATCCATACAAAAAATATATGCAACCAGTGAATACATGAATAACAATATACCTAAAATTAAGAGGCGTTCAAATTAAGAGGAGTTACTCACAACACTGTACACTACAGAAATTTTCAAAATTTTTCGGACATCCCCCCTGCAATCCCCTCAACATGCTAATTAGACAGATGTACAAAGAGGCCATTTACATCCATTAGCCTCTAAGGGAACGGTAGGCTAAAAAGTTCTATTTTTTTTCTCTCTCTTTTCAAGCGTGTGGAAATTAGCCTAATCTCTTGTTAATAATGGATGATTATTATGATTTTTATAGGGAATTAGGTGCAAGCTTAATATCAGTGTAAATGATTGAGATTATTGACATGGGTTATATAACACAAACGGAAAAGGCTGGTGATATTGAATGTAGTAAGATAATCGGAATAATAAAAACGATAATGATAATAACAACAATAATAATCACAGCGGAGAATAACGAAACTTGAGAATATGGAGTAACAAATGGCAACAATAAAAATACATATGTAATAAATGACACGAGAATATCATTATCATAACAAAAGCACTAATGTAACGATAATACTGACAACACAGAACAGTCAGCATCAATACGATTCGTACACTGAACTTTACCCTAATTTTAACTACTACTGTGAAAAAAACTACTACGATAAAAAAAAGAAAAAAAAACATCAGCTGCTACTGCGAAAGAAGAAAAGAAAAAATATTAACTACTATTATGATAAAAAAACAATAACTACTACTGCGATAAAAAAGAAAAAAAACATTAACTACGATCAAAAATTAACTACTACTATGATAAAAAAAAATCAATTCACATGCTATTTTGCTTCCCGTAGCAACCCTCACCGATTCGAAAACAAAGAGAAAATAAAAGAGAAGAGAGAGAGAGAAAAAAAAAGTTAAGGACACCAGCTTTATTGTTAAGGCCTGGCTTCCACCATTAATGAGTGAAAAAAAAGTTACATTATAAGACTTTCACTGACGATGAAGCAAGGAATTTCAAAAGTTTCATCTCCCTGTAGGGTCTGATGCTAATACTCTTCATCCTTCACTCCGGCGTCAGTGTGTTATTAGACGATTTTATTCATTCATACTTTCTATTTCTACATGGATTAGAGGATATCATTACAAGGCTTGAAAGAGCTGTGTCATTTAGTTCTGGGTAAATTAGGGGTTAGACGTGATAAATATAGGTACACACCCCTCTGTAGGATATTCTTAAAATTGATGTTGATGTTGATGGTGGTGATGATGATGATGATGATGCAACAGTAGTAGTATTGGTAGAAGTAACAGTAGTTATAGTAGCATTGTTGGTTATAGTAAAAGTAGTAGTAGTGGTGGTAGGTAGTTGTGATGGTGGTGGTAGTGGTGCTGGTGCTGGTGGTAGGTGGTAGGTGGTGGGTGGTGGGTGGTGGGTGGTGGGTGGTGGGGTGGTGGGTGGTGGGGTGGTGGGTGGTGATGGTGGTGGTAGAAGTAAAAGTAAAAGCAAATAGAAGTAAAAGTAAATAGTAGTAATAGTAAGTAGTAGTATAGTAGTAGTAGTAGTAGTAGTAGTAGAAGTAGAAGTAAAAGTAGAAATAGAAGTAGTAGTAGCATCAGTAATAGTAGCAGCAGCAGCAATAGCAGCAGCAGCATCAGTAGCAGTAGTAGCAGCAACAGCAGTAGTGGAAGTAGCAGTAGCAGCAGTAGTAACAGCAACAGCAGAAGTAGAATTGGTAAATACAGTAGCAGTAGTAATAGTAGCAACTGTAATAGCGACAAACTTTATTTCAACCACAGAGGTACAGGCATATTACGGAGCACAAAAAATCTGATTGTATTTGAATATCGAAAATAATTCCAGCTATTAATATCAGTTTTTAAAAAATGCAAAATCCCACACCGCATATAAAAAGGACAAATTGAAATCATTACCCATATAAAATAGCAGGGGGTGAGCGGGGCAGGGGCAGGGGGTGGGAATAAGGCAGCGGATATATCCAAAATGATAAATCAAATGTAGTTTAAGCATACGAATATATTCAGACTAGGCCCACACGCTGTCCGAACTGTTCATCAGAATCGTCATAGGGCTATATATTTACATTCACAGAGGCAGCAAGAGTTTACAGCGTAGGCCTACTCTGCAATGAGCTCAGGTACATGACGGTTGCAAGAAAGCTTTTCCCGAGTTCTAATTACAGCTGTAATCATCTGTAATCTATAATTACATTCCACGATATATGTGCATATGTATGTAAATGAATGTATGTATGCATATGTATTTTCCATGTATATGTATGTCTATACATACATACATACATATATACGTGCATGCGTACATACATAAATACATACATATATATAAAAAATACGTGCATGCGTACTTACATAAATACATACATATATAAAAATTATTTCAAGCCAAAACCTTTTGGCGTAGGCAGCCGTCTCTCCATCGACGAGGCTTCTCCATCAGATCCGAAATCAGTCCCCCAAGCAATCTATTAGCGAGTAATTCAGTGAGACAGACGAGCCCGGGCCTTGGAGAGCGCTGGAGTCCCACCGGAGAGGCAGCGGGACATCTCGCCGCCGCTCGCCGAATATGGCGAAGGAATCTCCCGCTCTCCGGTCGGATTGATTGCCTCGGGGCCTCCGCTGATTCCCGAGCCCCATCTTTGCCGCTGGAAATCACCCTGGCGAGCGGCACCGAGGGCTTCGAAGATCTTCCGTAATCAGCTGTTCGTGATTAGGTCTTCTGATGAGCTGCCTGCGTTTAATTTCACCTGTTTATTGAATAGGATTACTGTGTAATTACGAGAGATTAGCTCGATGAGTCGGAGAAGGTCAAGATTCTTTTTTCAGTTTTAAAAAGGGGATTTTATTTATTACTCATTGTTGTATAGTAACATTCTGAATACCTTGTTTACGCGTTTCAAAAAGTAGTATTACAATGCACTCAACAACAGTATATCAGGTTGAATTCGTGTTAAGTACACATTCCACTTTCCTAAATAAAGTTTCTTATTAACAAACTGCTTTCATATATTGCACATTATCTTTATGTATCATACATCATATTAATGGATCATAAATCATTTGAAAAATAAGCGCACAAATAGACGGAAAACATGGTTATAAAAGCCTCTTTCCTTCGAGTTCTCCCTTGGAATATCCGCTTCAGCTACTTACCTATAAAAGGTTTTATAAAGTCCTTACTAAGCGAAAACAGTTGCTCAACGCAGTTCAACAGTTAAACTGCCACGGACCACGCATGATTTCAATTCTGCAACTCCCTTTCCTTCTAAAATCGACAATTTCAATAATAAAAAAAGGGAATATCCATTACGTAGAATTCCACGTGGCGTTTTATTTTTGGACAGATATTTGTGCGTAAAACTGATGAAAAGTTATTGATTTTTCATCTGGATTCCATATTCCAAGGAGAAGACGATAGATTCGATGAAAAACAACCTTCCTTCCCATCAAAAGGTGAAAACCGAAACATCACAAGTGAACCTTTTATGTTCACTTTCACAAAGAACTCGATTGTTTTGAAAGGGGTGGAGGTTATTTTGATCCTCTTACGCCCTCCTCGAAGACAGTGTTTCTCTCTTAACCTTAAAAGAGTGGAGTGAAAAAGGGGGCAAGACGACGACTACTTATCTCCTCCCTCCTTTTTTATCGTTCGCGAAAAGGATCGAAAACAGAATGAATGGGAAAAGACTTTTCTTTCAGCACAACGCGAGAGCGATAGGAGTGAATGAATGAAAACCTGCATGTGAATTGAAGAACACATTTTTACAGTAGAGGAAGTGAGAATCCGTAAAATCCGCATTTATGTGTATGTAAAAAGCAATTAAAATATTTTCAAAAAAGGTGAAAAAAAAAGTTTTAAAAAAGTACGTGTGCGCGTGTGAACGGACAAGCGACTCGAGTGCGTGTGTTAGCACTAAGGCATCATCTGGCGGCTCCTCCATCCGCCGTCCACCGCCGTAAGAGCCGCACCAGCCGTCGGCTCCCGGCAATATCATGAAGATAATGTCGAGGTTATGACCCAATAACATCACATTGTCGACCGTCCGTGCATATAAGACGCACGGGCCTTCTTCCTTATGGCCTTAACATATTTATGATCCCCGACACGTTCTTTTGATGCTGATGCGAAAGTGTCGATTCGGGAGCCTTTCTTTTTGTACAAATCCTGTAGTAGATTTCTTGTTGGAGTTGTCAGCTGCTCAGTAGCGCGAAACAAACATTGAATTCATTTTTTTCCCTTTAATCAGGTATGAACATCATATAACATGCACGACACGGTATCTACTGAATATTATCCATGTTTTTTCCCCCCTTTTTATGAAAAGGAGGAAAATCTGACTTAACAAACGCAAATGGAACGGACACAGATATTTCGCATCTAGCAGAATTTGTGAAAGCGGCCATCTCGCCCGGTCAAACTCCTCTTATCCGGCAAAATTGATGCCTTACCCCTTTATCCAGTGGGTTCGGCGACCGAATATCATTTGTCCGATAATGCAGGAGTTTGGACCTCATTATATCAAAGAAGTTGACGACTGAGCCACGAACCCAATAATGGAGCAGAAAATATCGGTTTGTTAAGACGGCTGCATTAATGGTTTATTCCGATCCTTTTCGTTTTCCTCTGATTTTTTCTCTTCTCTTTTCTCCTGTCCGCTTTCCCCCTTTTCTTTAACCTCTCTCCTTTCTTCCCTTTCCTCTCTCTTTCTCCACTCTTCATTCTCCTCTCCTCTTCCCTCCCTCCCTCCCTCCCTCCTCCCTCCCTCCCTCCCTCTCTCTCTCTCTCTCTCTCTGTATCTCTCTCACTTCCTCTCTCTCTCTCTCACTACTCCCTCTCTCTCTCTACCTCCTCTCTCTCACTACCTCCCTCCTCTCTCACTACCTCCCTCTCTCTCTCCTCTCTCTCTCTCTCACTCCTCCCTCTCTCTCTCTCTCCTCTCCTCTCTCTCCTCCTCTCTCTCTCTCTCTCTCTCTCTCTCTCTCTCTCTCTCTCTCTCTCTCTCTCTCTCTCTCTCTCTCTCCTCTCTCTCTCTCTCTCTCTCTCTCTCTCTCTCTCAAGCCCAGGCTACCAATATATACAGCCCTTAATGGTTATGGGACAGAAATAGTCACGCAGATAACACTCTGACAAGAAAGAACTAACTTAGAAATAGAAAGGAAAACTGCGATAAGGAAACCGAGAAAGAAAAAAAAGAGAAGGAAAGAGGGGGGAAAGCCAGATAAAAGAGGGAACCGGACAGAAAGGCCGGAAGGAGAGACAAGCCAGAAGCCTCCCGGACTTTAGGCTTAGGAGACGTGGCACATTCATCTGCTATTGATTTTGTACATGGGATCAAAAGCTATTGTCCCATAAATAGGGCACAGTAAAAGGTAGGGGAAAGATAGTAACGTGGCCAACTGATTAAAAACATCTGAAGATCACCCCCAAATAAGTGCCTTTAACCCCACTGTTATGATGAAGCTATAGCACTTTATTTCGTCTGTAGAATAATTTTGCCATATACGTTTTCCTCCTTATTACATATCTGTATCCTTTGTAAAAGAAAGATAACACGAAAAAGTAATTCCCAAATGACACAGTAAATCAGGAAATTGAGCGAGTTGGCCGGAGA
>NW_020871022.1:361174-371174 GCF_003789085.1 Penaeus vannamei | reverse complement strand
CCATATTGTCTGCCACACGTCGTAAATAGAGAGATAAAATTCCTCTTAGCAATTCAACGGGATGTGATAGGTCATTCGGGGCGACCAATGGGACTACTCCTATTGGCTCGTGAATTATGGCTTTAGGTCCTTTTATAAAGTTTATATAAATCAGTTTTATTTTAAGAAAAATAATAAAGAATGTACCTGAAATTCATATCTTACATCGATCAGCCGCTACCCTTTATCTATTCGTATAAAAAATGTAATACATAGACTATAAAACATGTGAAAAATATACTTATATAGATTATCAAGATAAGCATAATTAATCTAAAGACATATGAATAATGAATCTAAAGATATGAACATCTAATTGCTAGTACGGATAAGATAAGAAGCAATAAACGCGAATGCAATTTCCAAATATCGTTCTTCCCTTCCCTGTTCCCAGAATTCCTTTGGCATAGCGCTGTGCCTAATGAATACACATTTCATTTCTTATCACTGTAATCCATTTTTTTGGCGCCTCAATCCTCTTCACACATCTCTTCCCTTTGATTTTCTTCTTCTAATTATTTGTCTTTACACAAGGGACGCATTTAAGATAGCCCAACTTGTGTCGTTATCTTCGCCGCCAGACTAAAGCCAATTTGCAAGGTTTATGAAGGCGGAAGTCTCTTTGTCTGCCGACGGCTGAGAGGAATACAGTGTTGTCATAACGCTCTCTATGCTTTGAGTAAACTTCATTAGCTCTTCCGTAGGTCAAGACGATGGAGGTTAAGTCGAGTCCCTGCAGCCTGGGATGAATCTCACGAACTCAGGCACGTCCTAGCAAGCCATTTATACCCCAATTCCCCTTTTTTTGAAATGCGTTCGCCGTAAGAATACATTTAATCCGATTTTTTCCCTTCGCAGAACAAATTCCATCCACGATCTAACGGTTAACAAGGAGCGCGGCTAGATAAGAGGAGGCCGCCGCGGAAATGCTTTCCTTTTTCAATAGCTCTCATCCACTAAACATGCTCCATCCCGCAGAGGTTCCTCCAACAATCAGTTCTCCACGACGACTTCTCGGCCGGTAACAGCTCTACTCCAAACTTCAATCAAGGCCCCGATACTTCAAGAGAGAAATTGGTACAACACGAGAGCTCAAGTTGATGCAAGCTTTCAGAAGTTTTTAATGTTGGGTTTTCCTTTACCCTTTTTCGCTTTTCTATTACTGCTACTTGGGATAATTTGTACGATAATTTTTCCGACGAATAAGATTATATGATATACTACCATACTGATCTTTTCCACAACCATTTTTTTTTCTTATTGTCTTTTCCTTTAAAAAAAATGCAAGAAAAAGCGGGAAACAATAGAAAGTCACGAGTTGCAGCCAAGGCGAAACCAAGAGGCAAAGAAAACTTTATTTCTTGCTGTAGAGTCGATTCAGGATTAAACTTCATCCCAGTTGTTGACCGAAGAAATTCCGGCACCAAATCTACCGAACGCGCCCCACAAACCAACCAAACGATTCGCTAAAGAGAAGGAAAAAAGGAAAAGAAAAAGAAGCAAAAAATCACACTTAGTCCAAAAATTTCACGTCCATATATGTAAAAAAAAAAAAAAAAAAAAAAAAAAGGGTTAAAAAAAAAAAAAAGGAAAACCGCGCAAGAACCGCCCATCCATCAGCGATAGCAAGTCGCCCCGAGCTGTCATCAGAGCCTGTGGGCAAAGGGCGCCGCCAGAAGGAATCTCAGAGCAGCCCTCGACTCAATCACGGCGATCACGAGTCCCCAGCGGGTCATTCTCCAGACAGGCGGGGAGACTGGACTCAGCAGGGCCTCGCGCTCACTACTGCCGGTCACACCCTCTGGTTGGGCGGCCTTTTCTCCCGGCCTTTTTGTTTTCCGATAATTTTTTCTCTCTCTTTTGTTTTGTTTTTTTCCCGTGGTCGAGATTTTTTTTTCTCCCCTCTTGGCTGTGGTCGCCTTTCAATTGTTTCTCCTTTTTTTGTGTGCGTGGGGGAGGGGGAAGATTTTCCCTGTGGTTAGCGCGTTCTTGGTGTCTGTCTGAACGTTTCGGAGTTGATAATGTCTTCTGCCTCATTCTCTCTTTTTCTTTCTCTTTCTCTTTTTTGTTCTTTTTCTTTCACTTTCTCTCTCTCTCTTTCTGGTTCTCTTTATTTTTCTCTTTCTCTTTCCCTCCATCCCTCTTTCCTTCTCTCCCTCTTCCTCCTTCCTTCTCCTTCTTCCTTCCCTCTCTCTCTCTGCCTCCTTCCCTCTCTTCCCTCCCTTCCTCTTCTCTCTCTTCTCTCTCTCTCTCTTCTCTCTCTCTCTTCCTCTTCTCCTTCCCTCCTTCCAAAATTAATTCATCCTTAAGGAACCCCTTCTCCGAATTCTCGCTTCCACATGGAAAATTATTACTTTTAAGAGCAAATACGAGAGCCCTTGACAGCTGACCGCAGAAAAAAAAAAGAAAAACGAGAAACAAGCAAAGAACAAAGGATACGATTACCGTTACAGCTTTCATAAAGTCAGTCTTTTGATGAGGAAATAAGGCCATTTTCTAATTAGGTAATCGTCTTTTAAGGGATATGGTAGACACGCAAGAGGGGTGGACATGCGATCCTCTCAGTGTAGCGCGAATTAAAATATCATAGAAAAATCTTTCATATACATGTTGAATTCATAATGAGAAATCTGGATGAGATATACCGATCACACACGGACACACGCACGCACACGCACACGCACACGCACACGCACACGCACACGCACACGCACACGCACACGCACACGCACACGCACACGCACACACACACACACACACACACACACACACATATATATATGAGAGAGAGAGAGAGAGAGAGGAGAGGAGAAAGAGAGAAGAGAAAGAGATGGACAGACAGATATAGAGGCAGTCCATTTCCATTATAATGTCGAGAGATTTAAAGCGCACTGCCACATACTATAGCCTCCCACCGGCCTCCTACAGTAGAACCTTCTTTGAATGGGAAGCCAGTAATGACGGAGATATGTTGGGATACAACAGCAGGGTAATACAAAGAACACTGTACTTTGGGAAATGCTATGGCTTGTGGAACAAAGTCTTGGGGTAAACTGTCGAGGGGAATCCGCAACACTGAAGGGGGATGGGGAAAGGACGGTGGGAGGGGAAGGGGGAGAGGAAAGGACGGTGGGAGGGGAAGGGGGAGAGGAAAGGACGGTGGGAGGGGAAGGGGGCGCGAGAGGGTAGGATGAGTGAGGGGAGGGGACGGGAGGGGGAAGGAGAGGGGAGAGGGTTTATTACCTCGAGATATAGCGATTTTGTGAAAATAATGAGATGACGTGTAAAATTACCGAAGGGGACAGTACACTTTCTTCCTTTTCTTTTTTTACTCTTTTTTCTTTCTTTCTTCTCGCTCCTCCTCTTTAGCTTTCAGATGACAAGGATTTACAACAATAAAAGACTCCTTGTTAACTACGCAACAACGTCCTAACAAAAGCAGTATGTTGCTGAACAGAACAGTCTGAAGAACAATCAGGAGAACACACGGTCTGAAAAAAAACAGCTGAGCAGAGCAACAGAGAAACGGGGGGAAGAAAGGGATATACAGAGACGCGGCGATCTTCTTGAGCTCAGTTCTTATCCGGGAGTTTGATTTATTGCGTGTGTTAACGTGCGTGTTCGTGTTTTCACTCTCCGACGATGATTGAAAAGGTAAAACAACGTCTTTTTTCAATCATTCATCATCATTATAGAGCCATTTACATCAGTGGGTTTTTTAAAAAGTTCATACAAAGAGGATAAGATAACACTTCAATTAAACTTCATATATGAGAAAGAGAGAAAAATATACATACTTCCGAGACATTCTCCGGGATTCTCGCTCACCGTCGATGCAGTTTCCGCGGAAGAGAGATAAACTTGGAAACAATCTTCATCCGCAGCCAGACCGTCCGCTAAA
Organism: Penaeus vannamei; assembly: GCF_003789085.1. NCBI lineage: Eukaryota > Metazoa > Arthropoda > Malacostraca > Decapoda > Penaeidae > Penaeus > Penaeus vannamei. Next base: position 367,234 of record NW_020871022.1, on the reverse strand, counting down.
TATATTAATGAAATTCACCGCACCAAGTGTAGCCTTCGAATTGGGGTGTAATATACAACACCTCTTCCTCTCCTGCCCTCGAGAACGCTGGAACGCGACCCCGAAATATTATGGCGGACGTCTTCAGGCCCGCCATCAACACTACCGCTACCAAACTTTTATAACTGACGCAGCTTCCATTATATCGCGTAAATCTTTCCTCTCACACAACCCCCCCCCCGCCAAAAAAAAAGGAAAGAGAGAAAAAAACTATCTAATTTTAAGATCTGATCCTTGCCAAGTATCTTCGACCATGTCCTCATTTTTTTCTTTTTCTTTCTTCTATTTTTTTTTCTTTTGATTCCTTTTGTCATGTTATAAAGCTTCTTTTTTTTTTTTTAGATAATATGTTCGTTAATAAATGTTTTATGACTGACAATTCGGCTGCCATAATAAACAGAATTTGGAAGATAAAAATATCATAGTATTTGTAATGTCTTCGATGTTACGATTACTGCTTCTGGTAACCATGGCGACGATGATGTATATTTTGATTGATATTTTGATTAATAGATGGAAATGATGACGGTATCATGAAAATTTTGATTATAATAATGACAATAATTATGACAATGACCATGATTATGACAATGGCAATGACAGTCGATTCACAGTCAAAATGACGATGACAGATAATGGTGATACGAGAGAGAAACAGAGAAAGGAACACACGAAACCGCAGCAAAATTTGAATAAAGGAAGAAATTAAAAAGAAAAGAGAATATAACAAAAAAGGACGAGCTGCCGGTCCGGACTTCTGGTTGGTAGAAATGGTTTAGGAGAAAGATGGAGGAGGAGGAGGAGGAGGAGGAGGAGGAGGAGGAGGAGGAGGAGGAGGAGGAGGAGGAGGAGGAGGAGGAGGAGGAGGAGGGAGGAGGAGGAGGAGGAGGAGGGGAGAGGAGGAGGAGAGGAGGAGGAGAGAGGAGGAGGAGGAGGCTACGAAAATACATCATCTCTCCAAATCCCCTCGCCTCGTCCGCCCCCGATTCCCCTCTTTCCGACGGCCGTCCCTCCCTCCCTTAACCCCCCCTCCCCACCTCCTCCCTTACTCTACCCTCCTTCAATCCTCCCTTTCCTATTCCTTTTCCTCCTTTTGCTTCTTCTTCTTCTTTCTTTTTCTTCTTCTTCTTCTCCTTTTCCTTCTCTTTCTCCTCCTCCTTATTCTCTTCATTATCATTGTCCTCTATACTTTATCCATCCTCCCCAATTTTCTTTCTTCGACCTCTTTCCATCTCTTCTTTCTTTCTATTCCTTATTCTTCTCCCCCTTCCCTCTCTTCCTTATTCACTCTCTCATCCTCCTCGATCTTTCCCCACACCCTTCTTGCGTCCTCCTTCCTTCCTCTCTTCCTTCTACTTCTCCTTCCTGTCCTTAATCCCATACCTCCTCCGCCTTCCCCCAGTTTATCACTTAGTTATCTTCCCCTCCTTCATCCTCCATCTCCTTCTCTTCCTTTTTTCGTTCCTAATTCTCCTCCCCCTTTTCCCTTCCCATCCTCCATCCTACTATCTATTCTTAACTTACTCTATCTTCCATTCTTTCTTCCGTCCTCTCTTACTCCCGTTCTCCACCCTCCCCAGCCACCCATCCAACCCCATCCAACCCCAACTCCTCCCCTATCCATCTGCACTCCCACACTATCCTCTCTCCCTCTCTATCCTTTTCCTACCAATCCATCTACCTTTCCACCTCTCCTCCCATCTATTTTTTTCTCTCCCATCAATCCACCCTCCCTCTCCCTATCCTTTCCTCAACTAATCCACCTACCCTGCCCCCATCCCATCCATTCCTCAACCAATCCATCTACCCTCCTACCGTCCTACTATTATTTCACCCATCCACCCATCCTCCCTCCCTTATCCTTTCCTCAACCAATCCACCTACCCTGCCCCCCCCCATCCTTTTCCTCAACCCCCCCTCCCACACCCACCCATCCTCCCTATCCCTTCCTTTCCCCCCACCCACCCTACCCCCAGGCCTCAACCAACCCCCCCTCCCCTACCAACCCACCCCCCTATCCCTTCCTCCCCCCCCCCCACCCCCACCCCACCGTCAAGAAATGAACGATGAAAAATGAAGGCCATCCCGTCGTTCATCGCTCACGCTGAACTCCGCCACATTCCCACATATCTGGTGGCCAGCCATGAAAATCATAAATGGTTAGCAGCCTGATGAATAGCTTCCCACCAGAACAAATGATGGGAAGTCAACTTTGGAGATACCCGCTTTCGCCGATATGGAAAGCGGGGTAGGGGATGGAGGATGGGGGGATGGGGGATGGGGGATGGGGGATGGGGGGGGATGGGCGGACGGGAGGGGACTAGAGACAGACAAGGGAAGGGGGGGGTGAGAAAAGGATGGAGAAGGAGAGGGGGTTGGGGGATGGGGATGGGGGGATGCGGAGGGGACTAGAGACAGACAAGGGAAGGGGGAGGATGAGAAAGGATGGAGGAGAGGGGGTTGGGGGATGGGGATGGCAGGGTTAGAGACAGACAAAGGAAGGAGCGATGAGAAAAGGATAGAGAAGGAACATAGAGTAGATTGGGAGGGAAAAAGGGAGTCAGTAGGGGGAATGGGGGATGGGGAGAGGGGAAGGGAAGGGGACTAGAGTTGAAGGAAGGGGAAAAGGGATTCGGTAAGGGGAAGGAAGGGAATGGGGAGGAAGGAAGGAAGAAAGATTGGGAGGGAAAAGGGAAGATGGGGGGAGGGAAGAAGGCTGGCGGAGGAGGGTGGAGATGAGAAGAAGAGAGGAAACAGAGAAGGGCAGAGAGGGCGAAGGAAGAAAGAGTGGAAACAGGAAAAAGGAATGAATAACAAGGGAGAAAGCAATAGGTTGAAATGACTTGCAGGAGGTTGAGAAGAAATAGAAAAAAAAGAAATGCGATGTTGATAGACTGAAAAATACCCACTTAATCCTGATAAGAAAATGGGAAAGAATAACCGGTAAAGAAATAACAGAAAGGAAGATTGGAGAAAGGAGGGAAAAGATGAAAGAAAAAAGTCACCAAGACTCTACAAAAGCGAAGAAGAAATGAGAAAGAACGAAATGGAAAAAAAGACTAAGAAACTTGCCTATAATAGGGAAGAGAGAGAGAGAGGAAATGAAACAAGAGATGACGGAAAGGAAGGACAAAAGGAAAGAGAAAATGAACCAACCTGAGTGAGAAGAAAACTGGAGAATCATTAAATAGTGAAGGACGAGAACTGACAGTAAAAGAATACTGAAACAAATGAAAGGAACCAAGAGAGGATGGGAAAATGGGAAGCGAAGAGAGGGAAAAGACGTCAAGAAAAAGGCTTTTAAGAAAAAAAGGGAAGGGGAGACGAATAAAAAGGCTCAAGGGAAAAGGGGAAAATGAATATAAAGACCAAGAAAGAGAAGAAAACAAAGAAATCGTGAAAGGAAAAGAACATCAAGGGAAAAAAAAGCTGGTAAAGAAATGAAAGAAAATGAAACAGAAAAGTATCAAAGTACAAGATATTTGGGAACGGGAGAAACGGATGAAAATAAAACAAAAACGTCATATGGAAGAAAAAAACAGAGAAGGCAAAGAAAATGGCTCTGGAGAGATATAAGAAGAAAAGACGAGAGCGAGAGGGAGGGAGGGAGGGAGGGAGGGAGAGGGAGGGAGGGTGGGAAGGAAGAGGAAGGAGGGAGGGAGGAAAGAGAGAGAGAGGGAACATAGAAAAAAAACATAGAAAAGAATAATTATACATACGCCATCCACCGAAAAGGAATTAGGCAAAGGGAGATAAACATCATTGATCTAAGAAAGGGGAAATATATATAGAAGAAGGGAAAGGACAAAGAAGGAAGAGATACGGAAAAGAGAATAAAACTCAAGATAACAAAAACCTCAGATTAAACTTTAGGGAAACAGATAGACCCAGATAAGATGGAAGAGGGATAGACAAGAAAGAGAATGATAAGCATTTTGATAAGTGATAGCTGAGCAAGAACAAAGAAATGAAAATCTTGAGACTTTGAGAAGGCAGGAAAAGAGGAATAAGCAAGATGATTAATTGAAAAGACATTTAGAAGTTTCCCCTCAATAAATTACTATTATCGTGATCATTAGTTTGGTTTCAATGTTCATAATATCATTGTTTTTTGTTTCAATGCTGTCAATATCTCAAAACTATTATCGTTACTATTATTATTGTTCATATTACCAGAATGATGATAATTACGCTGATAATGATGATAATGGTCATAACAAAAATAACAATAATGATCATTATCATTATTATTAGAATTATCACTATCATCATTATTATCATTATTCATAGTTATCCTCGTCTTTCTTGTCTTCGCCCTCCTATTCCTTCTTTTTTCTTTTTTTTTCCCTACTGATTCTCCCTTTTCATTTTTTTCTGCTCCATTCCTTCTCGTTTTCCTTTCTTCTTATCATTATTCCTTTTTCTTTCTTCTTCTTCTTTCTTCTTTTTCTTCCTTCCTTCTTCTCCTTTCTCCTCCTTTCTCCTCCTTCTTCCTCTTCCTCTCCTCTTCTTCTTCTTCTTCTTCTTCTTCTTCTTCTTCTTCTTCTTCTTCTTCTTCTTCTTCTTCTTCTTCTTCTTCTTCTTCTTCTTCTTCTTCTTCTTCCTCTTCCTCCTCCTCCTCCTCCTACTCTTACATATTGAAAGAGAAATTGGTAAAATATGATAATTGACGACGAATAATAACAAGAAAAAAAAAAAAAGAAAAGCAATAAATAAATAAAAGCGGAGAAATAGAGAAGAAAGAAAGTGTTATGAGAAAACAAAGTTTGAAAAAAAGAAAAAAGAAAAAAACAAGAACAAAAAATACTTACAAAAAAATAACAGCGATAATAAAATAAAAAATTGTTTCATAGGCAAAAATTACGAACAATCTCAATACTCTCTCTCTATCAATTAATTATCAATATCTTCAAATCAATCCGATTAACTTCATTCTTTTCCTCTAATCTGAATATCGAAATAGAACTAATCTTCACATTATCCTCAATATTTTTCTCTTCTTAAAATCCCTTTTTCCTTCCTTTGGAATTAGCAATATACACATACAAACATCATTAATATACTAACATAACTCTCATCTTAACATTGGTCTTATCACTGTTCTCTTTCTCCCTCTAAGAATGAACATAATATATATTTTTTAAATACAATTATTCCTTTCATTATTAACATCAATATAAAGTTGATATTAATATCGACTCAATATTTTATCTATTTATATCAGGCTTACCTTAACAATATTCCTGCTCTTTTATATATTTATATTTTCTTTTATTTTTTTTTTTTGTCCTTTCTCTTATTTTCTTTTTTCTGAATTCAATTTGATTTTATTTTTCCTTCTTTCTTATTTTTTCTTTGTTCTGCCTTTTTTCCCCTTCCGTTTAGTTATTCTGCATTTTCTTTATATTTTCCTTCGTTTTCGTTTTGTTTTCTATATTCTCTATTTTTCTTCTTTCCTGTTTTTCTATCTCTTTCTCGTTTTTTTCTTTTCTTTTCCTACCTCTTTTTCGTTTTTTTTCCTACTCTTTCTCCTCCCCCCCCCCGACCCGTTTTCCTCTCTCCTTCTGTTTCTTCATCTTCTTCTTCTCCTTCTCCGTCTCCCTCTCCTTCACCCCCTCCTCTCCTTCTCCTCCCTCTTTTCTTTTTTATTTATTTTTTTTTTTTTAACAGATCTTCAATCACACTGACTCCTCGAGCAGGCCAAGCCCCCCCCCTCCCTCCCACCACCACCACACCACCCCACCCCACTATCCCCCACCCCCCACCCCAACCCCACGGCCGGCGCGCGTGTGGGGAAGAACCATTACAAGGCGTAAAGCTTTAAGTCCCCACTAATGCCTCCGGGGACAGATTAAATTGCCTGCCGCCGCAACTCCTCTCGAGACGGGGTAGGATAGAGGAAAAGGGGTGAAGGGTGGGTGGGGTGAGGGAGGGGTGGAGGGGGATGAGGGGGGTAGGATAGAGGAAAAGGGGTGAGGGGTGGGTGGGGTGAGGGAAGGGGTGAAGGTGGGTGGGGTGAGG
>NW_020871022.1:343674-348674 GCF_003789085.1 Penaeus vannamei | reverse complement strand
ACAACCATCCTGCGCAAACATATTTTTTCTGTCCGTTTGTGGTTCCACGACAATTAAAAAAGGTATATAAAGGTTGATATATACTTTTATTTATATGATCACGTTTGAAAATGGTAAAGTAATAATGAGATTGATTTAGAGTGAAGCAATCTGTGCTATTAAAATAATGGTTTAATAATATCATGATTGAAAGTAGTACTTACATTCACATCATTTTAATATTTTTTCGTTTGTTGACTTGGAGAGATACTCTTCTGATTGGCTTCAACAGTTCAACAGCGCTCAATGCTGTATTTCTATGAATACCCTTGATTAAATCATGAATATTTAGAGTGGTGTCAACATATACTGTGAAAAAATAATGCGACTGCTTTTTAAAGCGTGTCACACACTCGAAGCACTACAATTTGAAAGAACTCAACAGCAACTGACCCGAAACCAACGTCACTTAATGAAAATATAATGTCATTTTAAGGAATGTGAACCTTTTGCGAATTTTCCTTAGCACGTACTGTTAAGCAACAGCCTAATCATTCACATCAAGCAAATCTGGTAGATACTTTGTACCAAGATAAGGAAAACAAACGCTTTTCTTTATCTCTATCAAATATATACCGTCAAAATAATATGATATGTGAGCAAATCAGCAATCGTGATGAAGATTCCTGCAACACCGCTTAATCGCATCTTTCTTCTGTCCTTTCTTTTCACCCTTTATGAGCATAATGTTCTACAACCAATTTATCAGTCATAACAAGGAGAACTGCAAAACAATAAGAACAGTGATGATATTGATGATGATCATCATAAGCGTTATGACACTAACTGAAATAATAACTGATATCAATGATATGATAAAAATAAAAACGATAATAATGACGTTGATAATGATGACGGGGGATAATGAAAACCATAAAAATAACTATAATGATGATGATGAAGTTTATGAAGATGATAATGATGATCTTGATGTTGATCGTAATTATTATCATAACAACAACAATAAAAAACAATAAGAACAGTCCGGTAATGAAAAAAGTGTATACACAAATTTTATTATTAGAACATTACGCAAATATCTTGGATATTAAATAATCACAATTTACGCTTGGTATTTCCATGGAGGTTACACACTGTTTTCAATTTTTTTAAAACCCAACAAATGAATGGTAAAAACATCGGAAAAGACAAACATGCATGTGAAAAATTAAGCTAATTCAATTGCATGATGTTTTATATCATATCAATGACTATACTATTATTGAAATCAAGAAAAAAGACCAGAAGTCTCAGTAAAAGTTAAGTTAATCCTTCATTTTCCCCATTTCTCTCTCGCTCTCTCTCTCTCTCTCTCTCTCTCTCTCTCTCTCTCTCTCTCTCTCTCTCTCTCTCTCTCTCTCTCTCTCTCTCTCTCTCTCTCTCTCTCTCTCTCTCTCTCGCTCGCTCTCTCTCTCTCTTTACTTCCTCCTCTTCACTGTTTTGATTCCGTGGCTTTACGTCACTCTACAGTTTTTCTATTGTTTTCCCTAATCCTTTTCCAACATTTTATACACACAAAATAAATCCATGCAAGAAACTATTCATCCAAATTCACCTTACAAAACTTGAGATAATTTTTTTTTTAAGCTAGAGCGTTAGCGGCGCATATACTTTATAGGGTCGGTTAAAAATGGAACCCCGAATAATCCACATAACACAAAGGAATAAAAAGTGAAGCATTTTACTGCAATATCGACAGTCGATTCTCTGTACCAAACGGACGGGCCTGTGTACACCAATAGGGAAGTGGGTGAGCCATGTTCTCTGTGCATTCTAGGCTGACAAAAAAGAACATTGTTTTTTGTTTCTTTATTTTTCTATCTTTTTATTTGTCTTTTGTTTTTTCTTGTGTTATTTTTCTTTTTAATTTTCTTTATTCTTATTTTTGCAATATCGTTTGGTCGACTTTTCATGCTGGGTTTAATTTAACTTATCTGATTCTGGATGGATAGAATGTTATCATACAGTATGTTGCTTTGACTTCCATGTACACTTTTTCACCATGTATAATTCTTATGTTTCAATAATGCAAAGATGCGTCAGTTACTAATTAGGCTTTACTAAAACCCTTTATCAAAATTGTGTCGGAAACCTTTTTATTTGCATTTACCTAAAATTCCTATGCGGGACACAATAGCTGGGTTGGTCTTTTTTCGTTCCTTTTTCACTACAGAAAAAATATTTTGTTTTCTTTTCCATCTATGCACAGCTTTCAAAGTTAAACTTGTCACAGCTTCCTTTTTATGCGGATATGCAGTTTTGTAGCGATATAAGCATTATTAAGAAGATTCAGGACAGCCACTTCCCGATGTAAGAATACTATAAGTGCAAATATGGAAGTTCCAATGGCCATTTCAGCAGCTGTTTCAGATCGGAACAATTTGGAAACCTTATGAAACCAATGGCGGGAGCTATCGTTACGAGCAAAGTTAACCGATTATTTTCATTAAAAGGTTCACAACAATATAATAAAGAAACCTAACACTCCCCCCACACTACCGCCACCACCCTTTCCGCATCTCCTCCTTCTCGCTCCCTCAAAAAGCGAGAAAAAAAAGGAAAATAAAAATCCCATCTCCAAGAATCACACCTCGAGAGCCGTCCACCGAATCCGCGATCTCCGTCTATAGATCAACACAATAAAGATTCCTCCTCCAGGATTCCCCACGGCGCACCCGAATCCCTCGAGCCCACGGACTTTCAGCTCAAATTCACCTCATAAGAGAAACCTCGCTTCCTGGCCCGCTGGATATTGGGTCCCAAGGAAAACCTGAGTAAACAGAGTTTCTTGGCTTGTGTGGCAAGAGGCTCCGAGTGCCCTGACCCTGGGGTTAGCTGAACTTGCTCGCCCTCATGGGATTTATTTGCTCCTCTATTAATCTGCGATACTCACGGCCAGGCAGAATGCTTGCGCTTGCCTCGGAGGCTCGAACACGTGGCGGTAAAATGGGCTGGACGCACGGTTTTGCTTGGGCGGAGTGCTTTCATGACACTATTAGGATTGCTATTGCTGTTCCTGAACTTATGTGATTAGCATATTCATTTTATTACCCTTGCCACTGCTAGTGATGATATTGCAAACGTTATTGCGATAATAATAATCAAAATCGACTTCATTGCAATCATGATATCGAGGATTTCGTTGAATTTCATGAAAATCAACTAAAAATGGTAAATCCTTTCTGATTATGGTCAAATTGGAAATTTCTTTGGTTGATTACTAGAAATCTATCTGATTACTGCTTCATATGTAATCATTTCATTGTGATTTTTCATAATGATTTAAGCATTCATAAAGAAAAAAGCAGTAGCATTTGCACAAGCTTCGCATGTTGTTATTTAAAGTACCATGTCAAAATTTAATCAAAGTATATGACCCTCTCCTGCCTTTCCCCCCCTCATCCCTCCTACACTCCCCACTTCTCCTCCTCGTCTCCCTCTCTCCTACTTTTTTAGCCTTTAAATCTCTTTTCATCTCACTTTCAAAGCACGAGCGTCCAAGGCTTTCGCACACAAACAACGCCCAAGCAGACTCTATTCTCTCAAGGGGGTCGATCGTCCTAAGTGTTTGGGGCGCCCGTGTTGTCCTTCCCGACGTAAATATTCGAGGAAGATAGCATAGGAAACCGCGTAGCCGTGTAAGGGGATCCTAATTAAAGTTGCTGTTTACTGCTGTTGAGTTTAATTAGTTTAGCGAGCTATTATATAAAAAAGGAAGGGTCGGGGGAGTTATCTTGCAACCTAGCAGAATCCCATGCAAATATGTTCCAAAATTTTGATGTAGGAGAAAGATGCTAACCGTACGGTTTTATGTTTATTTTGCAGTTGATGTATATTTATGAGTGTTTTCTTCAGGGACTACTGGTTCCTGAGGTAACACTGTTCATGAAACAAGCAATTTCCATTTTATTTGCAATCTAGACAACAAATAAAATTGGATTTAAAAACCGACATATAAATGATAATACAAACACACCCGCATATCATGTTCAGAAAAACGTACGTATAAACATAATGTAACATATGCTGATAATTATGGTCTTTGGTGTCTCCGGGTATGTGGTTGAATGATTGCAAGTTACGTGTGTATGCGGCTGTATGTGCTTTGACATTATTATATAATGGAGAAAATATAAGCACTCTCGGGTGACACTTATATCGCCTTTACACAAATGGTAATGCAGACTCAAACGATATCAAACATACAAAGAGATGTTACTAACAAGCCCGCACAGACCAATACAAACATATGTTACCCAAACGCCCGCACAGACCAATACAAACATATGTTACCCATATGCCCGCACAAATATACGTTATCCAGACGCCCACACACAAACTTAATCTTTTACTTCTGAAACAGATCCTGATGACATCGAGTATGACGGATCTTCATAAATAAAATGACGGAAAAAAGGTCTCATCCCACTCCTATATATGTCTAACTTTTTTCTTCCCTGTCAGAGAGAGAGGGGGGAAGGGAGGGAGAGGGAGGAGGGAGAGGGGAGGAGAGAGAAGGGAGGGGAGAGAGAGAGAGAGAGAGAGAGAGAGAGAGAGAGAGAGAGAGAGAGAGAGAGAGAGAGAGAGAGAGAGAGACACATTTCCACTCCAAATGGAAAGGTAATAATGGGAGTCGCGAGTTCTCCAAAAGGGACAGGTATTGGGATCCGCTTCGTCCCTTCTATTTCCCCTTCGCCCCCCTCTTCTCTCCTCTTCCTTTCCCCTCTCGCACCGCGCCTCCCTCCCTTGCCCCTCCTCTTCTCCCCGACATAACCCTCCTCTCCTCTCTTCCTCCTCTTTTCCCCTCCTCCGTCTCCCTTCTCTCCATCCCTCCTTCCTCTTCTTTCTCCCCTCTCGCTTTCGTACATCCCTCCCTCTCTCCTCTTGTCCCATCTCCCTTCTCCTTTTCATCCCTCCTTCCGTTCTCTTACCCTTCCTTCCCTCCATCCCTTCCACACTTC
>NW_020871022.1:331174-333674 GCF_003789085.1 Penaeus vannamei | reverse complement strand
GAGAGAGCAGAAGAGAGACGACTGAGAGAGAGATGAGAGAGAGAGAGAGAAGAGAGAGAGAGAGAGAGAGAGAGAGAGAGAGAGAGTGAAGAGAGAGAGAGAGAGAGAGAGAGAGAGATCACCACATAAGACGATATACGTCTTTGACAATCAACGTTAGTGAAAGTTTCGGTAAGACCCATAATCCCCTCCAACCCCCCCCCACCCTCCACCACACACACACACACACCACTCCCAAAAGAAAAAAAACCATCTTCCATACTATTTCCCACGAAGAGCGAGAGAGACCAAAACCCATTGCGCAGATCATGGCCGTACTTTACACTTGTCAGCCAATAGATTAACTCCGATCTATCACAGACGCCGCTAGCTTCAGCGCCTTCCAAAGTTCTGAACCGATACCTCACGCCGATGAGCTGGCGATACATAGATGAGTCACATAACTCATCGCTTATAACTTGCAAAGAGTGCCTCGTCGGGGGCACAATTAGACACACTAATTTAGAAGGGACCGAAATTTGTTGGGTCATGTTCGTAACCCATTTGAAAAGTTGCCCTCGCTATATTTTAGTTGTAATTGCTTACATAGGGGTAGGTGGTAAAGATATGAAGATTTTTCCTTCCAGAGTTTGAAACCAAATGAGCATTATGAACTACCCAATAGTTTGTACTCGGTTTTATTTTTTATTTTCCTATTTTGCTTTATTCATTTGTATTTATTTATCTATTTATCTATTTTTTTTATTGGGTATACAGACGATTATCCTGCTAGTGAAATGTCTTGATCAAAAGTGAATGAGGTTATGCAATTTGAAACAATATAAAACTGGACATTGGACGCAAATATGACAAGGGAAAATAAAAAACTACCCTAACAGCATGTAATCTGAAATATGTTCGAATCTGATGTGCCGCAGTCATTAGATAAATGAAATTAGAATGTATCAATTTGTTTCTCTACTATCACTATCGTCACAATCATCATATCTGTTATCACCATTACAATCACCACCATCAACGATATTTATTACATTATTGGTCCACACACACACACACAACACACACACACACACACACACACACACACACACACACGCACACGCACACACACGCACACGACACACACACACGCACACACGGCACACACGCACCACACACGCACACACACACACACACACACACACACACACACACACACACACACACACACACACACACACACACACACACACACACACACACACACACACGTAAGTAAATAAATAAAACATATTTACATAACCAACCTTCGTGACGGTCTATTTTATGAAACTGTTTATGACGAAGCAAGGTGACCCTTCGGAAGTTCGTGAAGCAGACTGATTTATTACATTCACAACTGAGAAACAATAACCGACCTCATAACCTTCCATGTTGACAAGAGTCTATGAGCTCCGTAAAAATATATGGTTCTCCCTTTTTTTTTTTTTGCGGATCTTTTGATTTATTCGTCTCCTTTATTCTACCTTCTTGAAAGATAAAAGAAAAAAAGTAAAGGAAGCAGGAATCACTAGCTTGATTTACGCATGAGGCTTCTCCTATTTCCATTTCTTTCTTTGGATATTATATGACATTTATATTCGGAAACACGCCCACGGCAGTTGATATATAAAGTCAGCCCTGTTTAGGATCTAACTAAGCTTGGTGACTCGCTTTTTTCTCTAAGTTATATCGAGCAAATATCATTTATGTTAATAATACAAAAGGAAAACAAAAGAATAGTAATAAAACACATTTCAATTTCAATCCACTGAGTTCGGCCATGGCAGTCTTTCCCAATCTGAAGACATCTGTATTATCTTCTCTTTCCTACCCTCTTTTCTATTTTTTCCTCTCATCAATACTCTCTGTTTCAACCTATTTCCTCTCTTTCCTATCGCTTTTCACTTACATGAGACATTTTCCACCCCTCCGTTCGGGAGACAGACAGGCCAAAAGACGCACTGATGTAGACATAATACGCGGCCCTTCTACTTTTTTCCCCAGCTCCCTTCCAATACCTCTCTTCCATTTTGATAAGAACTGGTAAAGAATATCAAATTTTGGACTAAAAGCTTCGATTTCTACAGGATCTTTAAACAGGGTAGGGTATCAGGATCTGATCTTCGATATTGTTGTATTTTTTTATGACTTCTTATTTGTTTGTTGCTACTTCTTTGTAATAATTCATATTATTGATATTATCATTATCACCATTATCATATCGTTAATGGCATAACCATTATCGATATTTCATTAACGCCATTGTTTCACCGATATTTCATTACTGCCACAATTTCATCGATGGCATCATGCTCATAATCTTCAACATTAACTTTATAATCACATCAACACACATCATAAATACACCAGTACCAAATGTACAAAAAATGACCCAGATCCAACCGAGGAAAAGGGAATCGAAGGCGTCACCCGAAGGCGCATCACAGGGCTCTCGCGTCTAAGCCAGTCTCCTTGGCAT
>NW_020871022.1:316174-321174 GCF_003789085.1 Penaeus vannamei | reverse complement strand
GGAGGGAGCGGGGGAGGGCGAGGCATGCTTACACGTTCCTCGGCCTGGCACGGGGCCTCGTCTCCTCTGATCCCGGCAGCCATTCTGATGCCTGACCCGGAAATATCGATACAGGGCGCGAGGGAATTGATGGCGGGTCGTATTTTCCCTCCGCAAACATGAAAAGCGTCGTGAATATGTAACAAAGACTTTATGTAAACACTCTAAAGTTTCCTTAGAGTATAAAATCATAAAAATGTAAATTTGGATGACATTATCTGTCCATGTATATCACCATTATGACACAGGTTCCCGCAACCCCTCAGACCTGGCAGCGTATAAACACCCTTGCACTTTACACTGTGCATGAAAAATTCTTTATCCTTCCCTGCCTACACTTTTCGTGTAACATCCAATGTTTACAAACGCGGGAATCTTAGCTTTAAAAGAGTGAACGGAATCATATTTACTTTTTTTAAATCTTTTACTTTGTTGTAACTTTGCCTGAATATATTTTGAATACGAGTCAGATTGACAAGTGAAACTTTTTTTCTTTTTTTTTACTTTATTCGACAGTACTTATATTTTGCGAGTCCTAAGTTATCTTCTGTATACTCTTCGTTATAAGTAATTTCATCATTACCCAAAAAGCAATATTTCAACAAGGGAACACATTGGAAATACAATAACAAACTTACAATAAAACAAAATAATTCAGTACTATAACGTAACTAAACAAAATGTGATCCATTAATAGACTAAGAGTGAACGCATAATAGAATAAAATAGACAATCTAATCCCCAGATGCAAATCAATCTAATCTTCACTATTAGTTATCACTCCTTTCACACAATCGCGCTTTCTTCTCCTTCTCCTCCATTCTTTTATATATTCCTCATCGGTGGTCAAGTTAGAGCTCCTCCGAAGAGCGTTGGAAATTCCCCCTTTTTCCATAAATCATCGCGATCTCCAATATGATCTCACCTCGCCCTATTATAAACTCTCCAGGGAGGTCGCCAGCCTCTCAATCGCCCTTAATCAGATCCATCTTTCCATTCAACTCTCGCCCCGTCGCCATCACTCTCCCTTTACCTATTCTGCTCTACAATCCCTCCATCAATCTTTGCTATCACCGTCTATCCATTATCATCTCTTCCGAGTGTCCCATTTCTCGGTCCTTATCGTCAATTCTTTTTTTTTTTTTTTTTTTTTAAAGTCTAGATTTAGTAACTATTCGTCCCTAGATTTCAACCGAACTGATCTATCTTCTCCAGCATCATATTCCCTTTTCAGAGAAAGATAGACCACCGTCTTGAGGAAGCTTTGCTTTGTAAACCTGTTCCTGAAGCATTTCAATGCCTTTGAACCTTTTCATTCGTAAGCCAAACCTGGATTCTTCACTTTATAAACGGATTAATTAGATTCTTTTCATTACCAAACAATTTGAGCTTCTTTCTGGAAATCTCACTACTCACGTATAATTACTGTTGTTTGATGTTTATCCCGGATGCCTATTGTGGAACGATTCCAAACACCTTAAAATTACACAGAACAAAATGCAATGTAATATAACGTGCTCTTTGAAATGAAGGTTATGTTTGGATCCACACAGTCGACGTGCGTGAATACACACAAGTTGCTCCGCGGCTGCAGTTTGTGCCTGTGTTCTTTCCCCAAAACTTCAGTGTTGGAACAAGTTTACTTTGAGAACTTTACGATTAGCCTCCGCGTTTGTATTGATCTCAAATTGTGTGTCTGAACATTTACAACTTCAATCTTTTTCAGAGCATTCATCGCCCAAAGGAATTACTCGAACAGAATCACTCTTAGATCTTTACACCCTCGAAGAAAATAACCTGGAAGAAATAACACCCCCACCCTCCTCCCTCACCACCCCCACCACCTCGCAAGCTGCTACTCGAAGCGGGTACACACGAACACAGCTCCGTATCCAGTTTCCCGTCGCCGAACCTAAGCACACCCGCATTAAAAACACAATTCCCGTAATCACTACACTCATGTTGATGTAATAAAACCCAGTCGTGCTTGCATCACTACTGCCATTATGAAGGCTTACACTGACCCCCAATCACTCCAATTACCCTGAACCAAATTATCATCACAGACACTGAGGGTAACATAATCAATATACAGATAGCGTCACCATTACCATAAAAATGCTGCTTTTGCCTTTGTAAACACCAAGTGAATACCATCGGATGTAATATTACTTCCACCGCTCTCACATCTAATATCGATGTTTCCTGTACTTTTAACCGTATTATCATTACAGTCGCTACCATCATTACTGTTTCATTGTTATTATTACTTGAATTATCAATGTCATTTCCGTATTCATATAATTTTTGTTATTCATTTTTACAATTCAACGTGTTGAATGCTATAGACTTTACCAGCCTAGTATAATCTTTGGTACTAATCATAAGTTGAACTACAACTTATTTTTATCAATGTTTTTTACTATACTATTTTTACTATACTATACTATATACTATTTCATACAAAATCATAAAATAACAATTCCATCACATGTAACGGGAATCATGTTTATAGATATCAATTATTTTCCTTGCAAGGTGACAGTCGTTTCTTATGCGGCAAAGGTAGATTTATTGAAGGAAATCAATTCAATAGACTGACTTCACAGCACTGCACTCCTTTACAAATGGTCTCCGGTGCTCTACTCTTACCAATGTTACTGCTTCTTCTCCAAGAAACCGGGCGCTAAATCATATTTCCAGAAGGGGAAAAACTGACATGCCATGATTAGACGAGCGATGCGAAGTGTAAACAGACATATGACATCAATATCTCACAGGAAGCGGCCATGATCATGCTATTTAAATAAACGCATCTGGTTTATTACCCTCGAGTATACGCGAGTTCCCGGATGTACATACAAACAGGCGCTTTTGCTTCGTTCTTTCCTGTGCTTTTCGTCTTTAACCATCTATCTGTCACCCCTTTCTCTGCCTTAATTTATTTCTCTTCCTCTTCCTCTTCCGTTCTTTCTCTCTCTCTCTCTTCTCTTCTCTCTCTCTCTCTCTCTCTCTCTCTCTCTCTCTCTCTCTCTCTCTCTCTCTCTCTCTCTCTCTTCTCTCTCTCTCTCTCTCTCTCTCTCTCTCTCTCTCTCTCTCTCTCTCACTCTCTCTCCTCTCTCTCTCTCTCTCTCTCCCTCTCACTATCTCTCTCCTCTCACTATTCTCACTATCTCTCTCCCTCTCACTCTCTCCCTCTCACTATCTCTCTCCTCTCACTATCACTATCTCTCTCCTCTCACTATCTCTCTCCTCTCACTATCTCTCTTCCCTCTCACTCTCTCTCTCTCACTCTCTCTCCCTCTCACTATCTCTCTCACTATCTCTCTCCCTCTCACTATCTCTCTGACTCTCTCTTCTCTCACTATCTCTCTCCCTCACTATCTCTACTCTCTATCTCTCTCCCTCTCACTATCCTCCTCCCTCTCACTATCTCTCTCCCTCTCACTATCTCTCTCCCTCTCACTATCTCTCTCCCTCTCACTATCTCTCTCCCTCTCACTATCTCTCTCCCTTCACTATCTCTCTCCCTCTCCTCTCTCTCCCTCTCACTATCTCTCTCTCTCTCCCTCTCACTATCTCTCTCCTCCTCTCCTCCCTCTCCCTCCCTCCCTCTCCTCCTCCCTCCCCCCTCCTCCCTCCTCTCTCTCTCCTCTCTCTCTCTCTCTCTCTCCTCTCCTCCTCTCTCTCCTCCCTCCCTCGCTTGCCCTTTCCTAACAACGGCAGTTCTTCTTATACGCCAAACAATTTCCTCGCCCTGAGTTTTCCGTCCGCCTTAAAGAGTGGCATGGCTTGGGTTATCGGGAAATTTTATACACAAGACTGGATCTTACCTAAATTTTCATTTCTGTGTTGCAACGAAGAGAGTGAAGAGGGTAAAAAAATGGGGGGGGGGGGGGAAGGGAGGGTGAAAAGAAAAATGCAACACCGCTTTGAGCAAATCCGTTCCCACGTCAACATTTTTGTTAAGTCTTGCGCTATAAAAAAAAAAAAAAAAAAAAAAAAAAATGGGAGAAAGGGAGGGATAGTGAAAAGAGAAAGGCGTCAAGCTTTCTTTTGTATATGACAGAGAGGATGAAATTAAACGTGCTGTCTGGAAGAGCGGAAATGAAATACAGATGTAAAAGGAACGAAGAAATAAAAAGGGAGGAGGAAAGAGGGGGGGGGCGAGAGAAGACGGAGAAGAAGAAATCGGAAGGAGTTTCTGGCCGTTTCGACATGATATCATCATTAATGCTAAAATACGCTGGTGTTTGTATGCTTTTGGCACAAACTGCTTACTGTTGGTTGTATACAAGTCGAGACGGTTATTTACGCAGCTCTAAATATCCACGTGTAATAAACTCTCATAAACCGTCTTCTTTTTATTTTTGAGTGCCAAGATTCTCTGGTTTTGCAAAATTCGACTTTATGCCTCCCGCGACGGTTGTATTCAAGTGATTTTTCTTTCGTTACGTTAACATTTTAAAGAATGTATTCAAATGATTTGATTTTGCCACCTGTAACTATATATAAACAATTCTAAAAGGTTTTATAACTTTTTTATATATCTAAATCAAATGACTTTGTCGATATTTATACCCATATGTTAGATTCTTCATGATAAAAAGAAAACAAACTCTGATCACAAATATATTATCTACCCGTGATCTACGGATGCCTATATAATTCATTTGAAACCACAAAAAGAAAAAAAAATAAAGAGAAAACACTTAATACCAATCATCTGTTCTTCGAAGTACAAACTCGAAACATTGTGAAAAATGGAGCAACTGTAACTATGATGTATTTGAAGGCATCCTTATACATCACTAATACGTTCGCATTTTTTGAGAATTGGAAAAAATGCTCATCTCTTTTCGGAAGCTTGAGTACGATAGTTCTTATTTACAGGATCACAAATGAGAGGAATTCGTGGTAAATCATCTTTATATTAATGTGTGTGTGTGTGTGTGTGTGTG
>NW_020871022.1:296174-313674 GCF_003789085.1 Penaeus vannamei | reverse complement strand
CATTTTCTTCGAAACTATCAAAACAAATTTATATTTTTTTCGAAACTATCAAAAAAACAAATCATTTTTTTTCTTCGAATCTATTAAAATTATATTATTTTTTCGAAACTATCAAGCATATCATTTATTTCTTGGAAACTATCGAAAACAAATTGTTTTTTTTTTCTTCGAGACTATCAAAACGAAAAAGAGAAAAAGAAAAGTAATTAAAGCAAAAAAAAAAAAAAAAAAAGATGAAGAAAAAAATCAAACACTATTTTTTTTCTCATTCTTAATTACGATTATTCCCGCTTCATTAACTCCCAAAGGAGAATACACTTTACTTTCATGAAAGAGCCAACACTCTCCTTACAACTTAATTGAGTTTCTTGACCTATTGATACAAAGGGGAAAAAAGGTTAGGGGAAAAATCAGAGGAAAGGTTCGAGAGACTGTGAACTTAGGCTTCGCTCCAGTGGCTGTGAAGAAAGCATTTTTTATATATAATACTGGCGCACTGAGGTATGTGGAGAATTATGTTTCGTTATGATACATAATGTCTGTGATGCATATACATAAACGTCGATACATATTGACGTTTTATTTTTCTCTATCTACCTATTTATTTGTCTATTTGTCTATGTATGACTATGTCAGACTATCTGTCTATCTATCCCTATTCTATCTATCTATCGATCTACTTATCTATCTGTATGTCTATCTAGAGTGTGGATAGACACTCACACAATTAAAGAACGGAAGCCAGCATAGCTTGGCAAACGATGTTGTAGAAACAGTAAAAACATAATCTGAGTTCAGGAAAGGAAACAAATTGGTATTTGTTTAGAGGAATTTTATCAATACAACGCACTGTATCAATTCCAGAACTTTTGAGCAAATTTCCAACTGGATATTTCTCCATTCATCTCCTCGTTTAACTTCTCTATCTACCCTTAAATCGGGTATCTACCTATTTCTTCCATTTTCTTTCCCTTTCCCCCTTCTTTCTTTCTCTCTCTCTCTCTCTCTCTCTCTCTCTCTCTCTCTCTCTCTCTCTCTCTCTCTCTCTCTATATATATATATATATATATATATATATATATATATATATATATATATATATACAATACATACATGTATATATATGCATGTGTATGGAAAAATAACTAGGGAGAGACCGATATTAACTCAAAGACAGATATAAATAAACTGACAGATAATATATAGATAAATAGATATAATATATATATATATATATATATATATATATATATATATATATATATATAGAGAGAGAGAGAGGAGAGAGAGAGGAGAGAGAGAGAGAGAGAGAGAGAGAGAGAGAGATCATAAATGAATAGATGAAAAACTGGGCAAATAAATAGTGATTAAAACATGAACATAAATAAATTTATATAAACGTTTACACATGCAAATATACATACATAAATAAAAACACTCAAATAAATACAAAGAATTTTTATACAAGACAAAATAAGTAACAAAACGGCTCACAACAAACACCCTAAAAGACAAATAAAGAAACCAGAAAGGACAGGAAACAGACCTCCGGGCGGTGCACACCATACACCGCGTGAGTAACAAAGGATATTGGATCGTAATATCTGATGCATTACATATTATATGGCTGGGTATATGCTGGGCGTCTGGGGAGCATCAGACCCCGACAGCATGTTGATGGGGATAATAAGAAGCAAATAAGACAAGATTGGGAGAGGAGGAGGAGAAGGTGACACTGATGAGTGACACGTCGGTGGCACTGGATATTTGGTGTGTTTATTAGGCGGAACAGAAAGAGGCCGAGTTATATATTAATCTGTCTGTTTATCTATCTATCTGCCAATATATCTATCTAGCTATCTATGCCTGTGTGTCTGTATATCTGTACATCTTTATTTCTATATCTCTCTCTCCAATGTTATGTATCTATTGTCTATCTATCGATCTATTGAATATAGTGACATATCTCCAATGCCACAAGTAGCACCAGGGGCCGCGAGGGGGTTCACGACTTTGACAGCCACTGCGAAGCCTTTCATTCCCTTATTTGTGAATCTGGGAGTCCCTTGAATACGGAATAAAAATAAAATTAGCCGCGGAATCCAAGGCAAAGGTCTAAACGTTCGAGTCGCCGAGATGGACAGCGACTGAAGGGCGTCCCATCGGAATTGGGCGGAGGCCAAACCGAAGTCCTACGGCGGTGAACAGTGGCCAAGGTATATACATATAAATATACAATATACATGAATATAAATAAATACATATAAGTGTGTGTGTGTGTGTGTGTGTGTGTGTGTGTGTGTGTGTGTGTGTGTGTGTGTGTGTGTGTGCTGTGTGTGTGTGTGTGTGTGTGTGTGTGTGTGTATAGAAGAGAGAGAATGAGGGAGAGAGAGAGAAACAGAGGGCAAACAGACAAACGACAGACAGGACAACAAATAAGACAAGATTAGACAAAGAAAACGATAAAAGAAACAGTACAAAAAATCCCAGTCGATGGCATCAACATATCAACGAGATACAAGAGACGAGAGACGAGCTCAGAGAGCAGAGCGAGGGAGAGGCTGCCTGGGAAGTGTGGTCTCTGAGCCAGGAAACCCGGTCGGATCCGAGGCAACAAGGGACCCGCCATGACGGAAGGCCTCAGTCACCGAGTCATTATGGCAAACCATCCATGCGTAGAAGGAGGCTTCGCTGACTGTTGTCCTTGCCTCATGACTTCGTGAGGTGGAGGTATGAGGGAGAGCGAGTGACCGGTCAGATATATCGAAAATCATGAATAAATATTTGTGTACTTTTTAATTACTACTAATGTATGAAATATCCTTGCTAACAACTGATACTAAAATGCAAAACATATCTTCGTTATAAGATACGACTCATGACTTTGTATGAGCGAGAGCGAGCATATCATGGAAAATCTTAAACGATGTCTCATATTTATTTACTTTCAAATAACTGATAATGAATAAAATACCCTTGATCATATTTAATATTCTAGTGCAATAAACATCTGCGTTAAAAGGTGCTAAATATTTACGGCAACCGATATTTAAGTACAATACACATCTGCGTTAAAAATAACTCGTGATCGTAAGTAAGAGGTATGAACCAGAGCGACAGCCTTCGTTAAGATCACATCGAAAATCATAAACAACTTACTTGTTTTTTGAATAACGATAATAAAATCTCCTTACTGATAATCATCATCAAAGTGCAATAAACATTCGCACTAAAAGATACCAAACATCTCATGTCTTCGTGAGAAAGAGATACGACTTAGTGACTTCGGTAAGCGATATAAAATGCTAAATCATAAACGACGTCTCATGCTCACGTGCTTTCAAAGAATTAATAAAATACCACTGGTGCTAATTAATACTAGAATTCAATAAACATTTGCGATAAAAGATAATAAATGGAATTCATAAATTTGCAAAGAAATGGTATGAGCGAAAGCGAGTGACCGGTAAGAAAAATAACACTGAAATTAATCTTAAAAAACGTCTCTTACTTACTTTCTTAGAGTAATGGTTAATAAGTGATGTATCTTTGGGTATAAGAAAGTGCAGTGCACATTTGCGTTGAAAGATGTTAAATATTTTTTCAATAAGTATTATACTAAGCTTAAAAACTGCCGATAAAGATATTGGTATGTCTTAGATTTTTATTTTTCTATTCAATATTATTTCATTCTTGTTTTTATGCAAAAGCCATAGAAAACGACATGCTGTAAGAATCAGATCTTTTCTGGCTTTAAGAAGAAAGAAAAGGCAGAGTATATAATTACAGAGTAGTAATAACATTAAGAACTAAAATGAAAATATATACCCAATACTAAATTAATAATAATAGTAATAATAATGATTACAACAATGATAGTCATTATGACGGTAATACTACTACTAATAATAATAATAACAAACAATGATAATAATTAATAAATAATAACAATGAAAAAAAATTACGATTATCATCATCAATATCATTATCCTAAATATAATATCATAATTGCTATCAATAATAAAAAGGATGATGATAGTTACAACAATAATAATGACGATTCAAAATATGATAATACCTTTAACAAAAATCAATAAGAAAAGACCCCACGATCACCTAACCGGCTAAGGAAACCAATTTGTTCTAACAACAATTTGAAATATACAGCTATTTTGAATCAAAATAAAGGACAATAATTGCTCCTCTCCCCATGAAAAGTCATTTGCATAGACTCCCAATATAAACCAATATAAAGCTCTAAAATCTCCAAAGCATATTTGGATACACTTTCAATCTACCCTTTTAACCCCTTCGTTCTATTTCACCTTCTTTTATCTCTCTCTCTCTCTCTCTCGCACATCTTTCTCACTCCCTCTTCTCCTCTTTCTCTCTTATCTTCTCTCCCCTTTCTCTCTTTCTTTTCTCCTCTTTCCCTCGTCCCCTCTCCCCTCCTTCTCTCTCTTTCTTTTATCTCCCTTTTCTCTTCTCATCCTCTTCTCCCCTCTATCCTTCTCCTCCCCCTCCCTTCCTCCTCATCCCCTTACCCCCAAAATCCTAGCATGCGACGAGTCCTAGCAACATGCCGCTTGTCTCCTGAAGCCCTTAACTATTTCTAAACAATTGCCTGCATCAAGGAAGTAGTTTCGGGGGCGGTTTTCGCACCGTGATAACAGCCCAATCTCCCGTGAAGATTTTAATTGGATTTTCGATTCATGAATATGTCAAGAGATCTCTTCCGGTCCAACGGTGGATCATTGATGAATATAAACAGAATGTTGATATCCCGTACCTTAAGTGGGGGGAAATGGGGAGAGAAGGAGAGAAGGGGGAGGGCAATGTATAGAGAGAGAGGAGAGAGAGAAGGAGAGAGAGAGAAGAGAGAGAGAGAGAGAGAGAGAGAGAGAGAGAGAGAGAGAGAGAGAGAGAGAGAAGAGAGAAGAGAGGAGGAGAGAGAGAGAGAGAGAGTAATGCTTATTGATCATTTGAGTAAATCATCCCATGCTTTAATAATGTGATTTCTATTCTTTTATCTATTTATTCATTTATTTTGGAGGGGATCCTCATTTATTTGTATTGTTATTTCCTTCGCTTTCCACCCATTATCAAAATCTCCCATTCAAGTAATTCCGAAGCAAATTCAAATCAGTCTGTACTTACAAATTTCCCTTTTTTCCCATCCCCCTCTTCATCACGCCCTTTCTTTAGCTATCCCATCGCACGTTTCCCGTATCCCTTTGTGTTCGCAGGTTAACAGTAGCTCCCGAGTGCACGCAAACACTGCATGCTATCTTTTCTACCGCTGTTCGTTCGTACAACCAACAACACCCTTTTGTTCTGTTCTAGTTTGTATTACAGTTTTGGGAGCTAAAGTGTAATCTTAGATGAAATTAATCCCTTTGATGCCCATACTGTTATAAATATGCTGCTCCCTGCATTCAAAGGGGAGGCAATAAGGCGTGTTTATGTTGCAGAGGAAATAATTCGTTTGCATGC
Source organism: Penaeus vannamei (assembly GCF_003789085.1). Lineage (NCBI taxonomy): Eukaryota > Metazoa > Arthropoda > Malacostraca > Decapoda > Penaeidae > Penaeus > Penaeus vannamei. The sequence continues at coordinate 308,181 of NW_020871022.1, read as the reverse complement.
AACTGACTGGCGTTGTTCTGGTGTGTTTTGCGCTCATTTGAAAATGTGAAGTATATTAAGGAAATCAGAAAAAGGGACTGATAAAAAAAGAGTTGATAAAACGAAATGGAATATCTGGAGAAAAAAAACAGCAGCAGAGTCGGTATGTGTGAAGATGAAGGGAAAATAGGATGGAGAGCAGAAGGCAGCAGAGGAGGAAAGAGAAAAAAATATACGAAGAAAAATAATCAAGAGAAGAGGTGAAAACAAGTGACAGAGACGCCCACGACAGGAGATGAGGATATTTTCCTTCTTTCTTTCTTTCTTTCTTTTCGTCTAGACCTTCGACTTTCCTTCCGCTGGGGTCCATAGGTCATTAAGACACCTTAATAACCTGGGAACCTTGCCGGTGTCTCGACTTTGAAGCTCATTTAAGGAATCTGTTTCCTTGTTAACTTGTTTTTCAGGAAATCTCTGCCCACATCTTGATGGGTTCATTACTGCGCATACCCGGAGACACTGCCACGGGAATCACACTTCAGTAAGGTCAATATGAATATGTGCATACATATGTATACGTGCATGAACACATACACACTTTCTCCCTTCCTGTCTTCCTCTTTCTCCCTCTCTCCCTCACATCCCCTTTCTTTCCCACTCTTCCCCTTTTTCTCTTCTCTCCTTTCCCTCCCTTCCTCTCTCTTCTCTCCTATCTTACTAACTCCTCCTCCTCTCTTTTACTCTCCCCTGTAATCTCCCACTTTTCCATCCCCATCACTCTCTCTCTCTCCTCCACTTCTCCTCCGTTTCCTCTCTTCCTCCTTCCTCTTCCTTCCTCTATCCGCAGACAAACCCCCCTCTCTCCCCCTCAGCACCAGGAGTCCTCAACACGTGTCCCTGAGCCTCGGAAACCCCGAGAAGACTCAAATGAAGCCTCCGTCTCCTCCGTCCTCGCCTTTCTTACGAGTCACTACCTTCTCCTTGGTAGATCCAGGTTAATAACATGAAGTCCCTCCGTTGGCTGATCTCGCGAAGGCAAACACGAGGAGTTGAGAAGGGGATGGCGGGGAGGCGCTTCCTTGGTTTTGGGAATATTCAGTAAATGGAGGAGAAAGTGGAGGTAGAGGTGGAAGAAAAGGTGGAGGAAGAGGTGGAGATGGAGGAAGGGTGGGGGTGGAGGTGGAGGGAAGGGTGGGGGTGAAGATGGAGAATTAGAAGTAAGGAGAAGGAAGTGGAGGAAGAGAAGGAGGAGAGAAAAACAGGAGGAAGAGAAGAAAAAGGAAGGAGGAGGTGGAGGAGAAAAGGGGAGGAGGAGGAGAAGAAGTACGAGTCGAATGTGGAAGTGGAAATTAAATCGGTGAAAAAATCAGGATATAAATGGGATATGTAATGAGAGAAAATACATCGTGGGAATCCACATTTTATATTGCTTTTTAATTAAACGCCTGGCCTACAAGTAATTAACATTTTGTCGTACATTCACCCTCCACAGAACATCAAAGGTCACAGATCGACAGAGACCAGTCAGCATCCCCTGCCCTTCAGCCTCACAGCATCCGAACATCTCCCATTAGCAGCGTCTTTTTTGTTCTGTTTTAGCTTCCTCTTTTTGTCTGACCCGAAGCGCGGGAAAGGGCTCTGGCAGCGTAAACCCTCCGACGAGTTGTAATCTGAAGTCCCGGTCCACCAAGCATACAAAGACGTTTCAAGAAGAGAACCTCAGCATCGCCTTCACGGGCTGCTGCGCCGGCGGAAACCCCCACAAGTCCTCGCGGGGGATGTTTTTGCCGCAAGACCAGTGGCCGTGACGGGTCTTCAACGGCGATTAGTTGACACGGCCGAGCACCCAGCGAAATGTTGCAGACGATGGCAAGGAGGGAGATCCTGATTCGAGCGCCGTATTCGAGGTTGTATTAGTTCTGGGGGAAAGGGCGATGTATCCGTCACGGCTATTAATGATAAAGAGGTGTGAGGGGGGATGACGGGGTTTTAATGGAGGGGGATTGGGGTGTGAGGAGGGATGGGGTGAGAACGACAGAAAAGCGTAAAACGTTGATGATGTATTTGAAGAAAACATGAAAGCAATTGAAAAATAAAAGAAAAACAAATCCGATTTCACCTCAAAAAAGCATAGTCAAGACCACCTTTGCGATCGATCTGCGACCTTCCCTCATACATTTTTTTTTTTTTTTTTCTTATCGGAGCTTTATGCATTGCCTCGCCTTAGCTCGCTACTCCATCATAAAAAAAAAAAAAAAACACTGAAGGGAAGACAAAGAGATAAACCTATCGCCCGCCCACATACATAATCATCCCACTGCATTTGGGGTCCGAGGCTCGCCATGATCCACGACACACTAACCGTCGCAGGAGTATTGAAGCGAGAGATTTACGCTCTTTATGCCCTGTAGCGCCTCGTTCCGGGTGATGGATCGCTGGTGGATAAATACGTCGCGCAAGACATAGACTTCCTGACACGAGGAGGGAAGGCCACGGGGAAGAGCGGGAGGACTCGCTCTTTTTATAACGCACGGGGGACTCAGAGTTCGGCATGGGTCTGTATATATCTGTTTCATAACAAACTAACTAAATAACAATACACACACACACACACACACACACACACACACACACACACGTGTGTATATTTATATCTATCTATCTATCTATATATCTATATATATATATATATATATATATATATATATATATATAATATAAATATGAATATAATAGACACACACACACACATATATACACAAAACACATATATTATACTCAAAACAACACATACATACACACATATATACTTATATATATTATTATATACACACACACATATACAATTATATATATTATTATACACACACCACACACACACACACACACACACACACACACACACACACACACACACACACACACACACACACACACACACACACACACACACACACACACAACAACACATTTATACACACACCACATATATACACACACACACACTATATACATTTCTACACACATACACACATATATATTTATAGACACACACACACACACACACATATACATTTACACACACACACACACACACACACACACACACACACACACACACACACTTCACACACACACACACACATACATACATACATACTTTTTCTTCTTTTTCTTTCTTTTCATACACATATATACTTTTACACAACAACACACACACACACACACAACACCACAACTCAACTATACTTCTCATACTCAGACACTCACACTCACACTCACACTCACACTCACACTCAGACACTCAGACAGACACACACACATCCTGTGATGCAGAATATAACATTCTCTGAGAAGATAATGAACACCGTCTATATGGCAGCGTCAAAGGCAAAGAGCCAGAGCATTAGCGAGGGTCTTGGCTTTTGTGACTTCCTTTCTTTATGAACGACCTTCATCCGTTTATTTTTGCTTCTCGATGTCTGTGAAAAAAATAGAACTGTTTCTATTATTCCTCACCTCAATTTCTCCTTTTCTTTATTTTTCCTTTTCTTTTTCCTTTCTTTATCGCACCTTTCCTACTTAATTTCTCCTTTCCCTTTACTATATTTTTCTTTTTGTTTATCTATATGTATCTATATTTATTCCTTTCTCTTCTTTCTCCCCATCACTCGTTATAGGATCGCCTGTCAAGCATAGAGTGCAATTCCTTCCTCCTTTTTTCACAAAAAATAAAAAATAAAACGAAAAATACTCACCGGCTCTCGTCTCTTATCTGGCCGCCACACACACACAGGATATGTACAGTACTCACCTGCAAGAAAAGATAAGTTTAATTAGATAATAAATCATAAGTGACATTATCAAAACTATAACTCTTTCCACCTGAGTTCGGCAAACTTGCTCCGAATAAAGTCAGCCACACTTACCTCCACACAATAAAAAATGGAAATAAGAATAAAATATAATCCTACTAGCTATCACGTTTCTTACTATCTCAAAACGAGAAACATTAGTAAATCAAAAATCTATTATTTATGGGTGGCTACCGCTTGTCCGCCATTGCAGGCCGGGTGGGAAATCACTTTCTTGCCAGTCCTGCAGAGGAATCGAGCCTTAAGATGCTGTGCCCTGCTTTTAAACGTGGACTGACACCCTTTATACTTATTGCTCTTTCGATTATTGCGTCTTGTACCCCCCGCCGCCTGGTCCGCTTAATGTTGTAGACAAACATATGGCCACGATTAGGATCTAAAAATGAGAAGGGCTTAAACACTAGGGCATTGTTTTAATTACAGTGACATTGCCTCAGTTACACACACACACCCTTTCTCTCTCTTTTTTTCTTTCCTTCTGTCGCTCGCTCGCTCTTCTCTCTCTCTCTCTCAACATATCTTTTATTCCTTTGTGTCTCTCAATCTCCATCATCAATATCTCTTTACTCCTTTATTTCCATTTCCATTTGCACTTTTATCCCGATTCCCTCACTCTCACTCTCGACTTCCCTCATCCTCTCCTCTCTCCCTGTTTCTTTCTGCCATTCCCTTCTCTCTCTTTCATCCTCATCTCCCTCTCTCTGTCTTTCTCCCTCTCTCTTTCTGCCTTTCCCTTCTCTTACATTCTCCCTCTCTGTTTCCCTCTCCCCCAGTCTTTCTACCTCTCTCTCCCTTTATTCTCCTTTTTTTCTCTCTCTCCCCCGCTTTCATTCTCCCTCCCTCACCCTAAGCACTCAGGCTGCCATTGCAATGTCTCCTGTCTCTCATCCAAGCCGAGTTGCAAGTCAGAGGCGTACCCAGAAATTTAATAAGGGAGATCTCAACATCTCTTCTCTTCTGGCATCCTGACACCGAACATGGGCAGACAGGTCACAAAAATGATAAAGAAAGAAAGAAAAATGGGAGATAACACATATTATTGCCATCGTTTTCATTGTTGCTCTTGATATTGTAGTGGCTATAATTATTACTATCCATATTATTGTCATAATTATTATCATTATTTGTCATTTTCATCATTATCGTTACGATTACTTTTACTACTGCTACTACTACCACTATTATCAATATTATCAAAATGATAATAATTATAATTACAATAATAGTAATGAAAACCAAATGATTTTTTTTTTGCCATTATCAATATTTTAATAATGATAATAATAATAATAACATGTGATAGTAATGCCTATACTGATGATAATAATAAAAATAATAATGACAACATGTAGATAAAGATGGTAATGATAATAAAACACATCATTTCACCTTTATCACTATCCTCATTATAGTCGGCGGTGGTCGCGTTATCTTTATTATCATTCTCAACGTCATCGTTACCTTTATCATTATCATCACTGATATTATCATTATCATAATCATTACTCTCGTTATCTTCATCCTCATCTATACCATCATCATCATTATCATCCTCGCTATTCTCATCATCATCATTATTATTAACATTATCCTCATCAGCAGCAGCAGCAATATCTACATTATCGCTATTATTGTTACATATCATACTATTAGTCCTTTTCCTTTAACATCTGCTCAGAATGCATCTCCTGACATCTCGAAATGGAATACCTTAATCTCATAATGAATCTATTGCCATAAGACATGTATATGTTAGACAAACATAGGGTCAAATAGCTGGTCATATCACGATACCTATTAATATCTCGCGGAAAAATAGGTGTTTATTAGGTGAAATATCTTATCGTTATACATATCAAATACATGACAGTGTCTCCTATATAACATACAAATGGGCTTGATCACGCGGACGCTATTTCGAAATGCTAATAATTCATTACAGACACGTCATGCTTCATGCTGCACTCTCCTGTCTGTTGCTAAGGCAAGCTGACACCCTGATCTATATCCCGCTTATGTAATTCAGAGGCTGTTTTACCTTGATAAAGTCTTTAAAATGATTAACGATCTCTTGGAAACGGCTAAAGACCTGTGAAACTCCTATTGGCCGAGCAAAAATAATTTATGAGACCCGTCCCCCTTTCTTTAATGAAGGTCACGTTTCAGAGGCCAGGTCAGACACGCCGCATCGAAAGCTGATGGCCGGGGGAGATCAGCTCCGCCAAGAAAAGAAAGAGAGAAAAGGAGGCAAAAAGAAAGTAAATAGAGGTAATTTAAACCGTCTCCCCCACCCCTATCCCCAACAGCACTCCCTCTCCCCCTTCCAGACACCCCAGACCACCCCAACTCTCCTTACCCCCTTCCAGACCTCTCACACCCCTTTCCCCAACACAGAATCTCAGCAACGATGGCAAAAGCTGCAACGCTGTTTTAAGACTCATTTCCAGATCTGTTGCACTCCCAAATCCACACCCAGGGGCCATTATATTACCATTAATATTCCTTACTACTAATAATCCTCACAGAACAAACCAGCACCATTAATAGTCCCCTCCCCCACCCCTCTCCCCTAGAGACTCACCGACTACCCCCCCACACACCCCTCTCCGCACCCCCATTATACCATTAATAACCCCGCGAGTTAATAAGTCGAGGAGTAGCTACAATTGGATCTCGCTCCGCTACGAGTTAAGGAGGAGAACGTGCCTGATGGGGGGTTGTCGCTCCGTAGACTTTAGAGGTCTGGGTCGCGCTGAAGGCTAAGCGGAGACGAGGGAAGGAGGAGGAGAGGAGGTGGCGGAGGTCGAGGAGGAGGAGGAGGTGGCGGAGGTCGAGAAGGGGCAAGGAGAAGTAGGAGGAAAAGGAGGTGGAGGTGGGAAGGGGAAGAAGGAAAAGGAGGTGTGGGAGGGGAGAGGGAAGTGGGGGAGGAGGAAAAAGGGGAGGAGCAGAAGGAGGTGGAGGGGAGGGGAGGAGCACGAGGAAAAGGAGGTGGGGGAGGGGGGAGGGGGAGGGAGGGGGAGATGGAGGAGGAGGAGGAGGGGACGGAAGGGGAGGAGCAGAAGGAAGGAGGGGGAGGAGGAAATAGAGGTGGAGGAGAGGGGAGGGAAGGAGGAGTGGGAAAAGGAGGTGGAGGTGGGGGGAAGGAGGAAAAGGCGGTGGAGGAGGGGGGGAAGAGGAGGAAAAGGAGGGGGAGGCGAGCGGCAGGGGGAATCTGGGACGTGAATCCGTGATATTTTGTTTGTTTCCGTAATGAAGAATCTCTCTCTCTCTCTCTCTCTCTCTCTCTCTCTCTCTCTCTCTCTCTCTCTCTCTCTCTCTCTCTCTCTCTCTCTCTCTCTCTCCTCTCTCTCTCTCTTGTGTGTGTGTGTGAGTGTGTCTAGCTCTGGTTTTCTCTCTGGTTCTTTCTCTGGTTCTCGCTCTGGTTCTCTCTCTCTATCTCTCTATCTCTTTCTCTTTCTTCTTCTCTCTCTTTCTCTCTATCTATCTATATGCCTCTTTCATTCTCATGAACTATTTATCTCTATGTATCTCTATATATATCTACCTATATATCTATATAAAAAGTAAACTATTAGTAATAGCAGAGAAACTAAATAACATACGGTTTTACACACGTAAACATTCGACATTTTTCATAACTAGCGTACAGATGCCATAGCAAACCGTGAACAAACATCCAACAAATAAAAATCAAAATAGTAAACATGTAATTAATTCCTTCACACTAAATTCTAGCCAGGGACGATAATTCAATCGGTCTCGAAGATATTTCATATAGATTAGAAAATTCTGACCGTCATACGCAATCCCATTTGATTTACATATTCCATTATAAAAGTCTGCCTCTGTATTGTAAATGCAAATATGCATATATACTGACTGACTCGCCAACGTTAATGCTGACTGTGAAGCAATTAACCTGAAATATATTCTTTATAAACCTCTAACTGGTTTTGTATTTACTTATTGTCTGTGTGTGTAGAGGGGAGGGATGCACAGTATGAAAGAGAGAGAGAGAGAGAGAGAGAGAGAGAGAGAGAGAGAGAGAGAGAGAGAGAGAGAGAGAGAGAGAGAGAGAGAGAGAGAGAGAGAGAGAGAGAGAGAGAGAGAGAGAGAGAGAGAGAGAGAGAGATTGAGTGAATGAGTGTGTGAGTGATGTGTGTGTGTGTGTGTGTGTGTGTGTGTGTGTGTGTGTGTGTGTGTGTGTGTGTGTGTGTGTGTGTGTGTGTGTGTGTGTGTGTAGTGTGTGTGTGATCCGGTGTCCACAGATTTACGTCCGTGAGGTATCGCAGTGTCGAAAAACTGTACGTGAAAAAAACAACAGAAAAATGCAACATAGGATGTTCACACTGCTTCCATATTTATTATTAAATCCAAATATAGTATATAAACAACATAATCTTAAAAACAACGTATACCTGTCCCACTGTAGTTGAGTGCAGAAGAAACAAAACCATTCGAGTTAACATTCCAACATTAAAAGACAAAAATACATATATATCGAAAAAACGTATATCACAGAAACTGAATCCAGTTGCCAATCTAAGCGGCCTAGACTCTATAAAGCATTAAATTCATCGTGGTCTTTCATTGCAATATTAGCATTTTAATCATTTTTTGTGTCCTTCCCGTGCATTTTATTTCACTTTTCCCCCACTCTATATTGCATGAGAGAGAATATAATGACAAACAATATCGTTCCCTTAATATCAAATTCAATACTAAGTACATATATGCAAGTCACGCACAAAACCGCTTTGTCTGAATTAGTAACAGTTGTAATTATTTCGAATTTTATGGGGAAAAAACACAACCGCGGGTAAAAGTTTGATTGCATAGCAGTTTTTAAAAAATCGTGAATGTGGTCATTTGAGCGTGTTTTCCTCTGTTTGTCAGTTGTTTTGACTAGCAAATTGTGAGCGACATTGCTTCTTGGCTCAAAATCATATGAACTTATTGCATTTTGGTTACGTTGTCTAAACATTAAGGTATAAAATTATGACATCGAAACATACAAGTATAAAATACATGCGTTTTGGTTATGATATCTAAATATGAATGTTATATCTAAACATTTTTGGTTATATCTAAACATGACAGTATAACAGCCATTCGTTTTGGTGATATCGAAACCTAACAGTATAACGAGCATGCGTTTTGATTTTGATATATAAAACATAACAGCAAAGCAGCTATGCGTTTTGGTTATGATATTTAAACATTACAGTATAAAAGCCATGATCTATCTCTTTGCAAGCGAGTCTAAAACCATATGGAAATAGAACATCGCAATATTTAGACTGATTTATAAAACATTCTCCATGAACTGTCGTTATGAATATAATTTATTCCGTGCCGTCATTAAAAAAGTAAATTGATTCCCTAAAAAAACAAATGAGTAAAAGAAAAATGAATGTATTAAAATTAATTAAACTGACATATCAAATCAAATATATTCAACAATGAGGAAGGTATTATTGGAGAATGCTTATAACAATGGCAACAACTGCAGTACTAATAATAATATATGATATCAATAACAATAATAAGAAAAACAAAATATAATATAAAATAAATAATAAATAAATAAAAATAATAATAATATCAATAATAAATAACAATAATAATAATAATAATAAAAAATAATAATAATAATAATAATAATAATGATATTAACAACTTCAACAACAACAGCAGCAACAACCATTATTATCATTATCATCATCATACAATTATTATTACTACTACTACTACGAATAATAATAACAATGATAGTAACAGTAATAATTATGATAATGATAAAAATATTAGTAACAGTAGCAGTTGTCGTAGCCATAATATTAGTAGTAGTAGTAAGTAGTAGTAGTAGTAGTAGTAGTAGTAGTAGTAGTAGTAGTAGTAGTAGTAGTAGTAGTAGTAGTAGTAGTAGTAGTAGTAGTAGTAGTAGTAGTAGTAGGTAAGCGTAGCAGCAGTAGTAATAGTAGTAGTAGTAGTAATAGTAGTAGTAGTAGTAATAGTAGTAGTAGTAGTAGTAGTCGTAGTAGTAGTAGTGATAGTAGCAGTGGTAGTAGCAGCAGTGGCAGTAGTAGCAGTAGCAGTAGCAGCGGCAGCAGCAGCAGCAGTAGTAGCAGTAATAGCAGTAGTAGCAATAGCAACGGCAGCAGTAATAGTAGTAATAGTAGTAATAGTGGTAGTAGTAGCAGGAACAGTAGTAGTAGCAGCAGCAGCAGTAGTAGTGGTAGTGTTAGTAGTATTAGTATTAGTATTAGTAATAGAAACAGTAGTAGTAAGAGTAGTAGTAATAATAATGGTAATAGTAGTTGTAGTAGTAGTAGTAGTAAGAGCAGCAGCAGCAGTTGTGTTAGTAGTAGTAGTAGTAACAGTAGAAGTAATAGTAGTAATAGTAATAGTAGTAGTAGTAGTAATAGTAGTAGTAGTAGTAGTAGTAGTAGTAGTAGTAGTAGTAGTAGTAGTAGTAGTAGTAGTAGTAGTAGTAGTAGTAGTAGTAGTAGTAGTAGTAGTAGTAATAATAATAATAGTAGTAATAGTAGTAGTAGTAGTAGTAGTAGTAGTAGTAGTAGTAGTAGTAGTAGTAGTAGTAGTAGTAATAGTAGTAGTAGTAGTAGTAGTAATAATAGTAGTAGTAATAGTAGCAGCAGCAGTCGTATTACTACTACTACGACTACGAATAATAGTAATATTAATAAAAATAACAAGTTATAGTGATGAGAAGAGGAAGCCTTCTGTCGTCCTTCAATAGCCACTCCATCCCACAAGTCCATGTTCTCCCCCCCCCCCCCCACCCCCCACCCATAACCCGACTCCGACGTCCAAGGAAAAAGGTAAACAAATAGAATGGGTTGCGGGGACGGGTTGTGATAATTCGAAATCAGTCTTTTGTCCGGTTGACGGTTGATTTTCCGATAAGAAAGGTATTGGAAGTCCGAAATTCGAGGCTTCGGGGATCGGTCGGTTCATCTTGCCCCCTCCGGGTTTTTCGGTGGAAATTGAGGGCCCGCGTTTGTAAACTGCGAAAGATTGAGATTTATCTTTTTTTTTCTAAGGTAGATTTTCTTGTCTCTTTCTCTCTCACTTTATTTTTCATTTCCTCTTATACGGTTTTGCATGCTTGTCTTTTTTGTTCTCTCTCTCTCTCTCTCTCTCTATTGCTCTCGCTACCCCTTCCCCCCGCTCCTCTCTCTATCCCTCCCTCTCTCTCGCTCTCCTCTCTTCTTCCCTCCCTCCTCTCCCTCCTCCCTCCTTCTCTCCCTCTCCCCTCCCTCCTTCCTCCTTCCCTTCCTCCCTCCCTCCGTCCATCTTCCTCGCACTCGAAACCCGCGAAAAAGACGCTGCGCCTGACTCGAATACCTTCGCTTAGCGCTGGTTCAGTTCCTGGCCTGATTTTCTGGGTTGCAAGTAGGATTCCCTTGCAATTTCACTCCCCTTTTACCTACAGCGCCTAGAGAGAGACACCGTTCACTAAGCAACCGAGGTCATTTACTAAGAGCAATTGGTCAATTTTGTAATAAATTTTCCTTTTTTTTTTCTCTTTGGCACTACTGTATAACGTGAAATTTGTTTAATTATTGGAACCTATAATTATAGCCTGCTTTTAGTAAATTCAATTAAAATAATAATGCAAATATCCACGGATATACCAAGTGAAAATAAAATATCGTAGTGGAATGATAAGAGTATGAAGAGGGACGGACGGATGAGGATGCCCGTAAAATTACAGAAGAAAGGAGAGAGAGAGAGAGAGAGAGGAAAAAGAGACAGATAGAGAGAGAGAGCGAGTGCGCGCAAGGGCGCAATCGAGCTAGGGAGAGAGAGAAAGAGAAAGCGAAGAAAAGGCAAAAAAGGGGAAAGAAATCAAAGGCAACTAAATTCCCGTGATTGTTGCGATTCTTCCCTTATCCTCACCCCACCCCCTTCCTTTTTTTTCTGAAGCACTCCAACGCGACGCTTTTGCAGTGTTAAGCTTCTATAACGATCGGAGGAAATACTTCTAGGGTATATTGGCAGTTATTTGAAAACTTTCGCCCAACTGTTCCCCAGGATGACGCCCGCCGGGAAAAGGCTTCGAGCTGGTTCAAGCTTCGCGAGGCATCGAAGCAGTGTCGCCTAAATTTAGTGCTATTTCCTCGCCAATA
>NW_020871022.1:286174-291174 GCF_003789085.1 Penaeus vannamei | reverse complement strand
GCAATACACTGCATGCTATATTCCGTAAACACACAAGGCGCAAAGACAAAGAAAAAGAAAGAAATATATCGAGATAACCCCGAAGAGTGGGAGCAAAGGAGTGGAAAGAAGGAAGACAACGCCGACGAATAAACATCAAGCGAAAATATGGATATCTAAAGAATATGCAAGAGATGTGCAAGCAGACCTAACTCCTCTCTCTCCTCAAAGAGAGTGTAATAAGGACACAACGAACAAAAAAAAATATATCCTCTGGGTGTACATAACTCTATCCTCGGCCCCTCACTGCCCCCACCCCACCCCCAACCCTTCCCCAACCTCCTCCCATCACAAAATAAAAACCAAAATTCAGGGCCACATTTCTCAAACGGCAAAACATCTGGTGGTGAAGAGGCCGCTGATGGTAATGATGATGACGGCCGGGTTGTGTGATGATGAAGGGGCCGCGGTTGATGCTGGAGGACACGATGGGCTGATGATGGGCCGCTGAAGACGATAATGGTTGTTGGCAATAATAAATATAATGAAAGGAGACAGCCCTACCATGGCGGAAACTGAGGCGATGTTGAGCATGAAGTTATGAAGTCTCATAACACAGGAGGAAGAGGGCGAGCGGGCGCAAGACGTTGTAAATATCCTTTCGCGAGCTCAGGTGTGGGACCCCCTTTGCTGCTTCAGGAAATTCAAAATTGTGGACACCATGTTGTGAGTCTTTTAGCCGGAATTGAGTTGGGTTATAATGATGCTTAAATATTTTCATGCTTGAGGGACAACATGCAACATTTCTTCAAGAAAATATATTGAGTACACACACACATTCACACACACGTGACAAAAATGATACGGGTAAACGTTTAACCTAAACATAAAACGATACACATGCATATATACATTTAACAATATACCTTATAAACCAAAATAAAACAGAATCACCGATCTCAATTTTTATTCCCTTACACTACCCCCTCACCCCCTCCCCCGTCTGTTAGGTCAAAAGGTCATTTCCCTTACTGCATCGACTCCCTTGGTGTAAACAGTGATATTACTCCAATACGGAAAGAATAGACTTCCCTTACACCTGAAAGAACCCTTCGAAATAACAAACTGCTGACATCCATTCTGCATAGTTCATGCCAGGGAGAACTGGGTAGTGTGTGTGTGTGTGTGTGTGTGTGTGTGTGTGTGTGTGTGTGTGTGTGTGTGTGTGTGTGTGTGTGTGTGTGTGTGTGTGTGTGTGCGTGCGTTCGCGCGCGCGCGCTCCGCATGCATGCCGCGGGCGTGCTTTCTTCTTTGCATATTGTGTACGTATGTCTGAGCATCCATGTGCGCATAGGCTAATGTGTACGTGTGCATGAAATAATGATTATATGTGGGTGTGCACACGTGCATGTGGAAACACCACATTAAATCATGCTTCTCTGTGCAAGTTCTGGCACCACGTGTTAAAAAGTGTGTGGAAAAGGAAAAAAGGTAAAATAGTGTTAAGAATCATTTTACCGCGAGGCGTTCTTTACAGAAACGAGATGTTAGGTTTAGGAGAGAGAAAAAAATAAATAAAGAGAAAGATAGAGAGAAGAGAGAGAGAGAGAGAGAGAGAGAGAGAGAGAGAGAGAGAGAGAGAGAGAGAGAGAGAGAGAGAGAGAGAGAGAGAGAGAGAGAGAGAGAGAGAGAGAGATGAGAGAAGAGAGAGAAGAGAGAGAGAGAGAGAGAGAGAGAGAGAGAGAGAGAGAGAGAGAGAGAGAGAGAGAGAGAGAGAGAGAGAGAGAGAGAGAGAGAAGAGAGAGAACAGAGAAGAAGAGAGAGAGAGAGAGAGAGAGAGAAGAGAAGAAGAGAGAGAGAGAGAGAGAGAGAGAGAGAAGAGAGAGAGAGAGAGAGAGAGAGAGTAACAGAGGAGAGAGAAGGAGAGGAGAGCAGAGAGCAGTGACAGAGAAGAGAGAGAGAGAGAGAGATAAACAGTAAAGAAGAGAGAAGAGAAGAGAGAGAGAGAGGGGAGAGAGAGAGAGAGAGAAGAGAGAGAGAGAGAGAGAGAGAGAGAGAGAGAGAGAGAGAGAGACAGTAACAGAGCGAGAGAGTTTAAAAACACAGAGAGAGAGAGAGAGAGAGAGAGAGAGAGAGAGAGAGAGAGAGAGAGAGAGAGAGAGAGAGAGAGAGAGAGAGAGAGAGAGAGAGAGAGTGAGAGAAGAGCGAGAGAGAGAAACTAATAACAGAGAAGAAGAGAGAGAGAGAGAGAGAGAGAGAGAGAAGAGAGAGAGAAGAGAGAGAGAGAGAGAGAGAGAGAAGAGAGAGAGAGAGAGAGAGAGAGAGTTAATTCACATAATGGCAATGGCGGACGCTCGACACGTCATGAAACGTGGGTACGACACCGTCCTATGTAAATGGTTGATGGGCAGGCGGAAAAGGAGGGGAGAAAGAGAGGTAAGGGAAAGGGGGGAAAGGAAGAAGCGAAGAGGAGGAGGAGGAGGGTTGGAAGATATGGCGGGAGGGAGGGAGGACAGATGAAAGGGAAGAGTGGAGAGGAGGAGGGGGGAAGGTGAAAGGTACGGAGAGAGGGAGAAAATGAAGGACGTGGGAAAAGAGGAGAAAAGATGAAAAGGATTTGGAAGTACGAACGAAGCAGGGGGGGAGGGGGTAGAGGATGAAAGTGGGGTAGGAAGAAGAAAGAACAAATAATTCAATGGGTGGGAAGATGAAGAAAAGAGAAGAGAAGAAGGGGTGAATGGTGGAGGAGAAGAGAGGGGAAGTAGGACAGAAGAGGGTGAGAAGGAATGTAGGAAGAACAGAAAATGGAGAAGGAGGGGACGAGTGAAAGAGGAACTACACAAAAGGAAAGGGAGAAAAACGATCTTCGGTAGAAGGGGAAAGGTGAAGAGAAGAACTGAGGTAGAGAGGAAGAAAGAAAATCGGAAGAGGGGAAAGAAGGAAAGGGAACGGAGGGCAAGGGGGAGGGGTAAGGGGGGAGAGGGTCCGGCTGAGGTCAAGAGGAGGCGCAGTTTTATATCGGGAAGTGACAGGGAGACAGGGATAAAATTCCTGCTCTTCCAAACTTTCTTTTTATCGTGGATGCGAATGACATTAAAAAAGAAGGAAAAAGAGAGAGAAATGAGAAGCAAGACAAAATCAGAATAAAAATGGGCTAATCGACAATAATTTCCTTTACAATGTTCAATGAGTTAAAGGCACTAAGAGAAATGAAACGAGGAATACCAATAATATAAAATGTTCAGACAGGAGAGAGAGAAAGGAGAGAGTGGAGTAAGAAAGAGAGAGATGAAGATGATGAGGAGATAAGGAAAGCGAAAAAAAGAAACTGAATGGAAATGGAACGCAAAAAGAAGAAAAAAAGATTCAAGAAAAAAGTGAATGGCATGGAAAGGCGGACACTGGAGGAGGCGGTAAATGCGACTTTTAAAAGAAAAGACACATGCAAATGTTGGACTTCAAAAATCAAAAATAAAAGGGAAAGACGAGGTGCAAATAAGGAGTGAAACGTGAAGGGATGGTTCACGAGGAGAGAGGCAGAGAAAAGAGACAGAGAGGCAGAGGAAAAGAGACAGAGAGGCAGAGGAAAAGAGAAAGAGAGGCAGAGGAAAAGAGAAAGAGAGGCAAGGAAAAGGAGAAGAGGCAGAGGAAAAGAGAGAGAGAGAGCAAGGAGGGAGGGAGGGAGAGAAAGCGAGGAAGGAAGAAAAAAGTGGAGGGACAGGCGATGGAATGGAAGAATAAAACAGGTCAAAAGTAGAGAAAGAAGAAAGGGGAAAGAGAGAAAGGGAGAGAAGGAGAAAGGCCGAGACCAAAGGAGTAACAGAAGCAAGACACAGAAAGACGTCTTCACCAACATCTCAGTTTAATGAAGCAAACAATGGAGATGACAAAGCAGTGGCGGGTAGTGAAGGACGAGGAATAGAACGTAGAGAAGGAAGGAGAGAAGAAGGAACAGAAGGAGTAGTAGGGGATGGAGGATGATACGAAGGGTATGGAAGGGGAGGTAAAAGAAATGGAGGAGAAGAAAGCGGAAGAGGAGGGGAAACCAGAAGAAAAAGTAAACAAGTAGACGGCTGAGGGTTGGATGGCAGGAATATGAAGGGGAAAAAGGAGAAGTAGAAGGAGAATAAGAAAACAAAGAAGGAAGAGGGCGAGACCGTCGAGAAAGAGGAGGAGGACGGGGACCTTGCTGTCACGCCTCACTGACAGCACAGACACGTTGACAAAGGCTGAAGATTCTTATTGGGATAACAGAGGACGACATAATTAAGAATCGGATTAATAAATTATGAATCCATATATCACTGGCATGGGGCTTTTGTTCGCAAATGAACTTGAAAGGTGGCATACACGTGTCTGAAAAGAAGAGCAAATTTAGAAGAAACCGAGGTTGGAATATTCCCACGAAGCAATAATGAAATTTAAGGAAGCAAAAGAACGAAAAGAAACTTACCTACGTAACGAATCCAAATTCTAAAAATCTACCCCCTAAAAAGAGTAAATGAAACTGCACATCAACTTTCATGTTCCAAAAGTCAACCAAATATTCCAAAATTGAAAGTGCAACAAAGGCATCCAGCACCTATATTGGTCGCAGATATTCCGCGTCGAAAGAGTGGGCGAAATCTGGTGCACAACAGACATAGGAAATGTTACATAAATGCTATTTTTAATCAATACACTGAAATAAAAAGTCTTCCGGGAAAAAAATATATAGGCCAAGATTCACGACGTAATCGAAGCAAAGACAGCAAAAGGAAGTAACAAAGAAAGGAGGAAAAAATATCAAGCGCGCACGAGAACCTGTTTCCAATTTATTCGTCGGCAGGTCAAAGCCGAGCTGTAGAGGCGGTTGTCATGGCGACGGTGGGGTGGCTTCACGCTAATTTTAGATCAAGAGCAAATTAATTTTCATTTTGTCGGTAAGGTAAGGAAAGAGAGGGGAGTTGGGGTAGGTTGAGTAGAGGGAGAAGAAGAGATTCCCCTTAAAAGTTGGTTAGTTCGGCCGGAGAAGGAGCCGA
>NW_020871022.1:271174-283674 GCF_003789085.1 Penaeus vannamei | reverse complement strand
AAAGAGATAGAGACAACATCAGTAACAATAACAACCACAACAAAATTAGAAAGAGACAAAGTCGAAGAAATATCACGGAACGAGAAAAATAAACAGGGATAACGAAGCAAGATGGAAAAGAAAACAAAACATACATATAACCTGTCATTTTGTACATGAGACTACCAAAGAGAATACGCAACCTGTGATGGAATATACAGACGAACGGATATCAGTTAAACGAAGGGGATAAAACTAGATATAATACTTTGTGTGTATGTGTGTGGGTTGCACTAGCTCCCTCGGGGCCCCGTGGAAGCATGCAGGAAAACGTGCGGATGTATCATACGTGGGTGAGTGCGTATGTGGGTTTGTTGGTGAGTGGGTGGGTGAGTGACAGATAGCTAGTAGATGGGCCTGATAGAGGGAGAGGGAGCTAGGATGAGAGAGAGAGAGAGAGAGAGAGAGAGAGAGAGAGAGAGAGAGAGAGAGAGAGAGAGAGAGAAATAGATAGAGGAGAGAGAGAGAGAGGAAAGAGGGAGAGAGAGAGAGAGAGAGAGAGAGAGAGAGAGAGAGAGAGAGAGAGAAGAGAGGAGAGAGAGAGAGAGAGAGAGAAACAGAGATAAAGAGATTCACACAAAGAGAGGGTGAGAGAAAAAAATAGAGCTAGAGAGACAGATAGACAAACAGAGAAAGAGATAGAAACAGAGATCGAGAGACACAGCCAAACAGAGAGAGGAACTGAAATAGAGGGACAGACAGCTAAAAATAGAGAGAAACGGAGTGCGTAGGTGTGTATAAAAGTGTGTGGGAGACAAAGTACACGCACACATTATCGGGTAAAAGTAAAACCTACATAACGCGAACAGGGGCGTGGCAGGGATTCTGATCGAAAAAAAATATATATTCAAAGAAAGAAAATACAAATAAATGTCAATCATCAACACTTAAAATAAAAAAAAAAAGGCACGCGATCTAATGAAATAAAAAACGCATCCAACATAGAAAGACAAAGAGAGAGATAGAGAAACAGATAGATAAATGTATATATATATACATAGAGAGAGAGAGAGAATGAGTGACAAAAAGAAAGAGAAACAGTGATAGAGAGAGACACACAAACAAAGAGGTGGAGAGAGGAAAAATAGAGCTAGAGAGACAGCCAAACTGAAAGAGAGAGAGAGAGCAAAACAGAGAGAGAGAGAAACAGAAAAAGAGGGACAAACAGCTAAACAGAGGGAAAGAGAGAAACAAAGAGCGCGTAGGTGTGTATAAAAGTGTGTGGGAGACAAAGTACACGTACACATTATCCGGTAAAAGTACAACCTACATAAAGCGAACATGGGCGCAACAGGGAATCTGAACGAGCAAAAAAAAAAAAAAAAAAGAAAAAAAAAAAATTTAATGAAAGAAAAAAAAAAATACAAATGAATACCAATCAAAAAACTATTTAAAAAAAAAAAATGAAAAAAACGAAGGTACATCAACTAATGAATTCAAAAACGCATCCAACACACGTATGAAATATTAACGCGCAGATCGGATAAACGCATGAATGATTGAGGGAAAAAGTACTCCACGAACAGAGACAAAATGGCGGTTCCATGAGCCAAAAAGGACACAATATGAAAGACGGACGCGGCTGGGGGGTGGGGGGTAGAAGACAGATGGGGGGGAAGGGGGGAGGGGGGAGATGGGAGAGGAAAGAGCGGATGAAACGAAGCTCTAGTGTGTGATAAAACAACTTTTTCTTAACCATCATTTTTATACTGGCAAAGCTGGGGAGACAGAGTCTAGACGAGTGTATATGTGTATGTGTGTGTGGGGGGGATGCGTATTCGTGTGTGTGTGCGTGTCCGTGTGTGTGTGCGCGTGCGCATGTGTGTGTGTGATGTGTGTGTGTGTGTGTGTGTGTGTGTGTGTGTGTGTGTGTGTGTGTGTGTGTGTGTGTGTGTGTGTGTGTGTGTGTGTGTGTGTGTGTGTGTGTGTGTGTGTGTGTGTGCGCGCGCGCGCGTACGCGTGTTTATACGTGTGTCGAGTGAATTGAATTTTCCTATTGATTAACAAATGCGAAAAAAAATTACCCGGTACAAATCTAGCATTTCCAATTTCCTGATATAAATGAAAAGAAAACGGGGAATTAATTAGAAATCTGCCGTTTTATGCCCTCCAGCCAATTACATTAAGTCCACCATAGATTCTCTTTGAATCGCGGGGAGACTTATGTCGTTAATTTTCATAGGCGGATACTGATGACGATAAAATGGCCATCCGTAAGCTATAAAATATCGGAGCTCATAATATAAATCATTTATTATAACCTAACTTCATCAAGCTGCCAGTTGCCGAAGCTTTACAGACTGAGAACTTCCAGGACGAAAAGGTAAAATTCCACAAATAAGAAAAAATATAGATAAATAACCGTTTCTGTTTCTTGTATACGCTTCTTTTTATTTTTTATTCATTTTATTATTTATTATATATTAACATTTATTTTTTTTTTTTTTTTTTTTTTTTGCTAGAACCAAAATAAATAACACAAAAAACAGCCCTGAAAAGAGTTGGATTTTACGAACAGAAATATAGAAAAAATAAATTTATCAATTCAATGTCCACTTTAATCCGATTTATTCTTTATTCGTCTTACAAGAGAAGTAAAAAACAAAATCATTCAACCTAAGAATAAGAATACAAACCCCCAAAAAGGCCCCATTTCTACAACCTTTACGTTTATTGCAATTTTATTAATTCCTTACTCGTTTGCCCCAAAGATAAATGGGTTTAGGGCCCGTAATGCGGTTGCCATCACCCATAACGAGGGAGTCGATACCACATTGGGTCACTGATCGATGCTCTTTTTTTTTTTTCTTTTTTTTTTTTAGATCAATCACCTTATACAAGCGATCTCGGGAACCTATGTTGTTATATGAACATTCAAAAAATGGTTGCCCTTATTAACGTACTGCAATTATGAAAAATAGCTTAGTAATTAATAGTCTTCACTGAAAACAGAAACAGGAAAACGGAAAACTTTCGAAGTTGTCATAGCTTCTTTGAGAAGAAATTGAGAAAAATAAAAGCATAAATCCGTAAACAAGTGTAAGAAACGTATATCACAAGGCTAAAAATGAAAAATATACTTAAAATATATCGCTGTTTTGAAACTCATTCTAACCCCATATTTTCGTTGGCTTCTGCCTATTTTCCCATTGCGAAATAACCAGTCGATTTATCACATTGGATGCCATGAGATACATACATGCGTGTGGTACGTGTGCATATATGTGTGTGTGTGTGTGTGTGTGTGTGTGTGTGTGTGTGTGTGGTGTGTGTGTGTGTGTGTGTGTGTGCGTGTGCGTGTGCGTGTGCGTGTGCGTGTGCGTGTGCGTGTGCGTGTGCGTGTGCGTGTGCGTGTGCGTGTGCGTGTGCGTGAGGGTGTACATGTGCATATGCGTATACCTGCGCATGTACCTGTACGAGTGCATGTGCGTGTAAGTGTATTAGAGAACGTGAACACTCATCAAATCGGTTCTAAACTATCTAATCTAAGTGCCGACTCATCACAGGACACTTCTTAGAGGCGCTTCTACGTTGACTCGAGCGCCCTTACAACCCCTCCAAATGTGTGAGGGTTTTATGCTCAAATCCTGCTAATAAGTTCAAGTTTAAGGCCGCTCTATGGCGGTTTAGAGGGGCAAACCCTTCAAGCGTGGACTCATTTTCACTATTTACATCGCCTTCAAATCAGCGAGAATGCTTATGGAAAAGCAGACGACCAATATTTATGATTGCATCCTCCATCGCTGTTACAAATTTATATCGGATGGCACTGGTACGGACAGAGCCTTCTCTCCCTAGTTTAGGTCTGAATTTTGCATTCACACGAACATAGGTATTGATTGAGAAATAAGATGCTACTGTGAAATACAGTGGCTATGTTTCGGGTTATAAACATTTCTGATTCCATGACATTTGAATATTAATGAAATGCCGACATGAAACTTACGGCTTAGGTATATGAGAAAGAGACAATTTTCTGGCTCAAGTGTGCGTATATGTGTATATTTTCATATGTATTTTCGCGCGCGCTTGTGTGTTACAAAATTTAAGAAATGTTACTCACCTAAAGTTTATTAACGATCCTTTTTATGCTAAAACGCAAGCTTTCAGACAATTGAATTGTGCAGAGGTCGAGTACTTTTCATCACAGAGAGAAAGAAGGAGCGAGAAAGAGAGGGGATGCATGTTGCACGTGTGTTTAACCATGGGCGTAAAAGGCGCTTCCCCGCAGGAGCCCATACAAAACCCGATTCAACAAACGTGCTTTACAAGTTAATCTACAGACAGGCCGGGCAAAAATGCACAATGGCCCGTTTTCTCTCGAGCTGTTAGAGGATACAATCTAAGGTCTCAGGAATCAAAAGGTTGTGACAACAATAGCCTTGTTGGGGATAAGCGACAAGTCTTTTGTTGTGGGAAGATCATAAAATACCTACACGAGTGCGGGGTCGTGCATCAATCTCTAAGGTTAGGACGCCGACGAAGAGTGATCAAAGGCCCCAATAACGTCCCAAACAAGTGACACTCCAGGTTGAAAAATTAACTCAAGGATCCTTGAGAACGAGAGACGGCAAAGCAAACGGCCGCCATAGTCTTGACTTTTAGGGCTATTTGATCCTGAGTCATCGAAGACCTTTAGAATCCTTATGGCCACTCAATGATGCCTCTTGATTAGATAACTGGCTCAAAAGGTTTAATCACAAAAAAGCCGGCACGTGATCCATTCAGAAAAAAATAAAACAAAAATCTCAAAATATTTCCAATGAGGATAAAATAACACGACTCAACATGGTACAACATTCCAAGGACATGGTATGATCTCACACGGTGTCGATCACGTGCCCGAAGAGAAGACATGGCACGTGACACTCAAGAGGGCCACTTCTGCCCGCAAACGATCGATGCCCTCAGGGTCACTCAATATATTTTGACTGTCGATAACTTTTAGATATGTACGAACACGTCCCAGGACCTTCGAGACATTTCTGCAAATTTCCAAGTACCTTAACTCGAAAACTCCATCCAAAGAGGAGTTTCTATATTTACAAGGTGATGTTATCATATAAAAGGTTATAAATAATACTGTTATTCGAAGCCCAAGCATAAGAAGGATGTTAACAAGATATGTTCTAACACTAATAATAAGTATATTGATGATGTTGAAGGGGTATTAATGGCGACGATTGATGATGATCATGAAAACCAAAACAACAATGATGATAATAATAATAGTAATAACTATAGAATCAGTTCCAATGAATATTAATGATAATGACAAAATTTTCAATAAATAGCAACAATAATAATAATGATAATAATAATAAAAATAAAGACCAATTATCTTAAGAAGAAGAAAAAGAAGGAAAAGCATGAGGATAATAACAACGATAATGATATTAATAATGATGATGATGATGATAACACTGATGGTTATCATCTTCATCACGTCAATAACAATAATAATAATGATAATAACAAACACAAAAAAAATAATAACCATAACACCATCAGTTATGACAATATTAATGATTTTAAAATTGTGTTGATGATGATGGTGATGGTAATGATAATGATGATAATAAATATAGATGATGATGATAATGATAATAGTTATGATAATGATGTTGGTTATGATAATGACAGTGATAACAGCAGCAATGCTGATGGTGGTTATAATGATATAATAATAATATTAATATTGCTACAACTAAGAATTACAACCATAATAATGAAACATAATAATGACAAAAATAATGATGATGATCATAATGATGATAATAATAAAATTGATGAAAGTATTAACAATATCGCTTCGCACAGAGCAAAGAAAAAGCAATAATGTTACAACACACACCTCAAAAACAACAGCAAAACAATAATAAAAATACCAACAACAGCAATGATAATAATAACAACAATAATAAAGATAATAACAACAGATATTAATAACATTAATAATAAAAGCTACAACGCACTACAGGTGACGCTCGCGACCCTAAAGAACACAGAAGCGAAGACACGGGAATCACATATGCCAACCTCCTCCCGAGTCTGTGAAGCTTAATGTATTGATTATTGTACTTAGGTAAGACCGGATGCAAAGGTCTCATCTGATGACCTTACCGTAGAGGAGGCGTAAGGTTCATAATTCCGAGAGCTGATCCCGTAAGTCTGACAGCGAATTCGTCTGAAGGTCTGAAGAATATTCCAAGAACCTAGTCACGGTTGGCTTTGATTATTTGACATCAAAAAACCCTGTCTACTTCATACCTGTCATTAATTGAAACTCGTATTGGTATTTGTATTTGACTGAAATATCAATGTTTGTATTCGCGTTTTCGGTAAGAATACAGTGTAGCATGGACTTCATAGCTGTAAACCATGGTGTGCGCGCGTGTGTATTTAGCACTGGCGTATTCTTCATTTGTACATTCAATCGCACGTGTGTAGAGAGAGAGAGAGAGAGAGAGAGAGAGAGAGAGAGAGAGAAGAGAGAGAGAGAGAGAGAGAGAGAGAGAGAGAGGGGGGAGATAGACAGAGAGAGAAAGTAAGTTAAGTAACGATTTGCATTAGAGAGTGTGTATAAGAACCACGTAATCAGATACGATTCCCAAACCAAGGGAATACAAGCGGGGAGGTATGAGAGTATGATCAGCCCAGCAGAAAATGAACCTCTTTGATATGACAAACCCCATTTCCTGAGGCACATGCCCGTTGCTACGCCGCCTTCAGGAGAGAACTACACCGTCGTAAAACCCAGAATAAACAGATACGGCTTTCTGTTGGCTTCTTTTCTGCGGGAGGTTTTGGGGAAATTCTTACGCCGGCGAGGACTTCAAAACCCAAAAGTTGCCACCACGTGAACTACAATAGTCGCAACTTTGATGATGGTTGATTTTGCAGAGGATCTGTGATGCCAGCTGAATTCTGAATAAGATTTATAGATGTCTTCGAGAATTTTCGACATCCCTCGAGGGACTCGGGCCAAGATTATACAAACTTGACAAGATTTTGTTTTTCTTTTTCTGTGCGTTTTGGCTTTTGGGTTGTTTAGTCGCTTTTAATTTATTCTAGGATACGGAAGGTTCATTTCGAAAGACGGGTATTATAGAATTTACAATTACAATATAAACGATGGGTAAAAAAACGGGCATTATGATTAACTTCAATGAAAGACCCTGATAATCAAATGCTATGTTCGCCAAATCTTGTATTTGGTACTTACATCAATCTTCTGCAATTTACGAACTTAAACAGAATCGCAGTGCATATTCACAAACAAATTATACTGTTAATCAGATTTGAAGGATGAAAACGCCCTAACAATGACAGAAGTAATAGCTCTGATTCCCCGTTAGAAGGATTTTGGTAAGGATATAGAATGTACACTGTAGCAATAACCAGTGTAGGAATGCTCACTGCACGTATTTCATCTCAGCAAGTGCAGGTGCTAACCATCGCTGAAATAGTATTGAACACAGAGAGCGATTCATCCCAAACTGTTCAGCTAAGAGCGGTGCTTCGATTTGGGTGCTTCTGACCGTCGGAAAGACTTGGTATGGCTTCGGAAGAGAACGTGAAGCATTTGGCGATATAGTATTAAATTGTTAAAGAGTTGTTAAATCATCGTATTACTTCGTCCCCCCCCCCCAACACCCAACACACACATTCCCACAGTAAGGCCAAGTGCAAAATACTGAGACAAAAACAGTAAGACTGTTGGAACTAAATGTTGGACGATTATTCTTGGCCGAAACCAACACAGCTTCTGTTCACTTCTGTATGTGGTATGAGCCTCTTGTTCCACCAGTCCTCTTGCTAAAACACTCTAGGTCAACTTACAAAGCAAATGTTTGTATTGTTGAAGGTCATAACTTTGTGAGGCTTCAAGTATTTGTTTTCACTTGCTATGAATGAGGCATGCCACACTATTCAATAAGATAATAAAAACGAAGGAAATATTAGGTTTGTTCTCACTCTTCCTTCCCCTTCTCCCCGCCCCTTCTCTCTCTCTCTCTCTCTCTCTCTCTCTCTCTCTCTCTCTCTCTCTCTCTCTCTCTCTCTCTCTCTCTCTCTCTCTCTCTCTCTCTCTCTCCTTGCCGCGACCATCCTCGTTTTCCGTCTATTTACTAGAGTGCACATAAACGCACGCAAATCCTCACGCGCACACAACTTATACTAATATATTCACATATACATATGTATACACGCATGTATGTGCTTCCATTATCAGCTTAACGATAAGCTTCTCGAATTCCCGGATGACAGTGTCAAGTCCATCACATCTGGAAGGTTTCCCGGTTCTCTACGTCTCTGGCATTTCAGGAGGCATTGGGGGGAATAGAAGTATAAAGACTTTCAAGTCCAATGGATATGAAGGATCTTAAATGATATGATATTGTTTAAGTATTCAATTAAAGAAGGAGGATATAGATAGATAGAGAGTTAGAGATAGATTGATAGATGGTAAGAGAGAGAGAGAGATTTAACTTTCGAGTTTAATACTTTATTTAGCCAACAGGTTACAGCATTTTCAATCAAAGTACACTGAATTAACGGATGCAAAGTGCAGTACAGTGATTCATATACAATAATAACAGAAATATTCTCTGGGTCTAGTGAGAGCTCTCAGCACTCTTGGAAGCCCTTACACGGTTAGATATATGTTTAATTTATATATTTTAATATCAATCATTACAGTACAAGGATTTGCCTTAAAATACTATTCTATTTGCAATATGTACACGATGATTAGATGATCGAACGCACGTAAGCACCTGATACAAATAGAAGTGAGTTACAATTACAAAATAATTATAGTTGTAAGGTCTATGTATTGGTTATATAACATGCATCTCGTTTGTATATCGAAATATACATTGTCTCAATTGAGAGTGCCGTCATGCCCTGATCAATAGCGGGACAATATATGTTCTTTTACCTCTCTTTTAAAAGTATATATCTAATTTACTGACCTGATGGAAGCAGGTAGACTAATACAGACAATTATTCCATTAGAAAGAATACAAGATATAGACAGAGTACTAAATATGGGGTATTTGCGGACTGCAATCTTTGAAAGGACAGTTTGGATTGCGCCAGGTTGAATTAACCATCATGACGTCATTTTATGTATGTGAATAAGAACATGAACATTTATATCAGTAAATTTCAACCAAAAAAATTGGTGCTTTGTTCATTGTAAAAAAGAAAAAAGAAAAAAAAGTTTTGTCTACATTTATAGTCATTTCATTACAGGCTAACAATTAGTATTATTATCAAGTTCACGATTAGCTTCCCTAATTATTTCGCTTATAGAAGTGCGAGAAGCAAAGAATAGGATGTTATTTACACAAAATGAATTTGTCATAGCCACTAATTTTGACAATATCGAAACAGAGAGAATGCGAGCGAGCGAGCGAGCGAGCGAGAGAGAGAGAGAGAGAGAGAGAGAGAGAGAGAGAGAGAGAGAGAGAGAGAGAGAGAGAGAGAGAGAGAGAGACGCACAAAAAAAACAAAAAACGACAGCATAACGCGCTACGAAAGAAACTACACAACGATGAAACAATGAAACCAAAAGAAATTAAAAGATAAATCAGGTAGTCATACGCAACGATAAAACAAAGAGAGATGAACATAAATGAAAGAAGAAAGGCACAGACTAAGGAAGAGGTAAAGCTTATGCGTCAAAGTGTGTGTGAGAGAACACACACACACAAACACACACACACACACACCACACACACACACACACACACACACACACACACACACATATATATATATATATATATATATATATATATATATATATATATATATAAAGAGAGAGAGAGTGAGTGAATATGTGTCTGTGCGCAAGTCTGCCACTACATTTCAATACGAACTCATTCATTACAGTCTATATATCCAGATACAATCAAGTTATCACACACCGAATAAACAAGAGTAAATACACATACAACAAATACCCAAAAAATCAATCCCCCGTAAAGGACTGCAAAGACACAGCAAGACAAAATCACCACAACAGTCAAATTCTAACATAAATCGCCCGACTAAATTACATCAGATACCAATTATCTCAGTGATTTCATGTTAGCAAGGAAAGTGACATGCCCGGAACGCGATTTTGGTGAAATGAGAGAGGAAGAGTTTGGAGAATGGACAAATAACCCGAAGTTGGATTAAACGTTACATAGATAACGACGATGATAATAACTATGATCACAGAGCCGATAATGCTTATAAGGATTGATGATAATAATGATACATATCATTCATAACGAAAGAACAATAATAATAATAATAACAATCAATAGTAATAATAATAATAAATAAAATAATAACAATGATAGCAATAACAGTAATAATAAAAATAATACAATGCAAAATAAAGGAGTTTGGAGTAAACTGCATGTCAACAAAATCGACGCCATGTAGCCTGAATCATGTATTCGGATCTCCCTTATATATGTATATCACTTGTGTCATTTTCTTTATCCTTTTTCGGTTTCCGATTTATTTGGTAATGATAAATCACGTTTCTATTCATGGCCTAAAATTGAGTATGTATAAACCTATCTAACCTAAATAATAATAATAATAAATTATAATAATAAATAACAATAAAAAAATCGGCTGCACATCCACATACCCAAGACTAGAAATAAAGTCTAAAGTTCCACACACACATTCACATATCTAAACGTGTGTCGGAGGGGAAGGAGGTAACATACGAAGTAACATGGATCAGCAATTTCTCACTCTTCCTAACGGCTCGTCACCACGTCACGTACCGGAAACGTCCCGCCCCGACGCAATCACCGCGACGGCCGTGTGTTGTCCGCGGAAAGCGCCGTTTCCGAATTCAGTTTGCGTACAATGGCGTCTAATACGAGCCGGCAATAGCTGCATCGGAATCGAAGTTAGGCGAGTTACGCTGACGCAGAATATGCTACAAAGAAGAAATCAAAATAAACAACCCCCACCCCACCCCGGCGAATACCAACGCGTCCGCCATCGGAGGGGTTTATATATATGTTGCGATGGCAGGAGATGGGCCATTAAGCGATCAAACCTGTACAGAAATAGCTAAAGTATCAGAGATAGTTGTTATGGCTCATATAAGGTCGAGTCCGTAATAGCAATATCTCGTAAAGGCGGCCATGAAGGACACCTAAGGTCACGTCTGGAAGTACGTTCTTTCAAATGTTTCCCCTTTTCCCCCCCCTCTCCCTATACATCCGATGGGAAATACATACACATATACGTACGTTGGCAACCGCTCCCCGCTTCCTTAAGACGTCGGTGCAAACTTCGCGTTACGATCGAGTCATCATTTCCCTGCTGTAAAACGGAAGAATCCGGCGGCGAAAACTTTAATCTCCACATTTCACCGCGAAGATCCGAGAAGTTTCGGGGGATTTATGGGTTAGATTTCTTTATGTCACGTATCATTTACGAAAACTCGAGTACCCGAAACATACCCTTTCGAAAACTTTTTTTTCTATTCTCACGCTCTTGATAAAGAATATAATAAGAAAAAAATGGATGTAATAATAGTGATGTTTATAATGATTAGAATGCTAAAAAAATAAATGTAATTATGATAATAATGATGGTAGTGATGACAGTAACGATGATGATAAATCAAATTTATTACTTGTATTTCCACTCCCATTTTACTAACCTTCGCCAACCTTTATCAATCCATCAGCATTAAATTAGTCTTCAAGGAAAGGAGGCCAAATGCCCCCCCCCCCCATGTTTATTCTTGTAACGAGGTGTCGATAAACCAGCCTGTCATTCTACACTTTACCTGGAATCCTTCACCGGTACACATATGTGAACCTGTGTACGTCTGAATGTCACCCCCGGCACAGTGTTATTGAAGAGTGAAGAAAGGCGAACTCTTCAGTTTAATATCATTTCTTTAACCTTTGAAATAGGAACTTGGAGCGGATATGATAATGATATTGATTTGAGAAAGTCAACCGAGCGAGGGACAGATTCACTGAGGAGCAGATCTTATGAATCTGATGTAAATATTTTGGACTGCAATCCCTTTGGTCGGGTAGAACGGATAAAGCCTCACTTATACACTTATAAAAGGTTAAAAGTATGAAACAATAATGTAATATATCATAACTTCCTGGTAAGGGAATCTAGGGCGGGGGGTGGGGGAAATTATCATTTTTGAAAGTTATATATCTAGTGTTACTTTAGAGCTGAAATAATATTAAGACGATACAAAGCGAAAGAAAATTCATCCTCTATATCTGAAGCTTGTCTCAAGTGTCATATAGGTCAATTGACACCCTTTTCTTGAAGGCCGGTGTTCCTGCTTGTATAAAGGATCCTTCTCATTTGTTAGACGGATAATAACGGAAAATAACGTATAATAAAATAACTGATCCTTCTTGTTAAACGGAGAATGTCTGATGGCAAAGAATTTTTTT
>NW_020871022.1:261174-263674 GCF_003789085.1 Penaeus vannamei | reverse complement strand
ACATCCCTAATTGACCCATTCTTCTGTCTTCTGACAAAAAAAGGTAAAAAAAAATACACGTCCTCATTCACTATTTCATCTGTGACCTTTCCAGGCTCATGCATTCTGTAATAATGCATTTTCATCAGAGTTCCTCATAATGAAGAGCGAGAGGGAGCGGCAGAAGAGGAGGAGGGGCGGTAGGGGGGGGGAGGGGAAAGGGAAGTAGATGGAAGAGGAGGGGGATGGGGAGCAGGGGGGGGGGAATGGGGGGGAGGATGAGTCTTTTGAAGTCATGAAAGGATCAAAAACTTTCTTTTTTTTTTTCTTTTTTTATCTCTCTCTACACTGCCTCTACCTCTTGTTCCTTTTTTTTTCATTCCTCTTTGTGCACGCGCCTTTTCAGGTCGCCATCTCATCATCTCACTCACGGTCATCTATTCATGTCATCTGGGTCAGGTCTTAGACATGGAAGTCATCTCTCGTGTGACTCGATCTCTATGCGTTGTAAGCCATATTTGGGCCATGTGAGTCATCGCATCATATGAAGTGAGTTTAGGTAAAATGATCTCCAACTCATATCCTCATGAGTTGAAGCATTTTTTTTTTTTTTACAAAAGATTCATTATACATAAAAAAAAACATTTATTACAGATACGTTCTCTAAACATGTACTCTGTACTCTTTAACATATGCATGCGAGCTTGTGCGTGCGCTCGTGCATGTGTGTATGTGTGTGTGTGTGTGTGTGTGTGTGTGTGTGTGTGTGTGTGTGTGTGTGTGTGTGTGTGTGTGTGTGTGTGTGTGTGTGTGTGTGTGTGCGCGCGCGCGCTTGTACCTGAATATTAAATGAAATATGAAATTTATTGATAAACTCTTTATGATAAAGTATGTAATCAATCCTAATGACACAATTAATGAAATAACAATGTTTTAGTACTCCTACTTTCATACGTCCTTCATAATTACGAATAAACAGAGAAAGGCAAGTCAGAGAGCCGAAAATTAAATTCATCCTCCTTTCCGTCAGTTTAAAATACATAGTCGTTCCTATTGCTCTTTGAGATTTCTTTCTTTTCCAGTTTTATATTCAAGATCTATTCTTTTCTACTTATCTTCCCATGTTCTCTGCCTCTATTTTTTTTTTTTTTTTTTCTCTTTGAGGGGGAAGGGGAGAGAGAGCGGGGGAGATGGGGGGGGGAGCTTTGTTCTCTCTTCTGATGAGCAGTCGAGATATTCGCGTCTAATTTGCTTTGCTTTTTTATTTATTTTCTTTCACACCAACTTTTTTTTTTTTTTGGGGGGGAGGGTGAAAGAGGTTGATGGTCTATAACTACATTTCCCCTCACTTTCTACATGCCTGTTTTAATGCATTTAATTTTTGGTCTGTTTTATATCAAAGTATTCTATTATATACATTACGTTATCAGTTACAAAACACACACACACACACACACACACACACACACACATATATATATGGACAAAGTAACAGTATATATATAAATATATCTGTGTGTGTGTGTGTGTGTGGTGTGTGTGTGTGTGTGTGTGTGTGTGTGTGTGTGTGTGTGTGTGTGTGTGTGTGCGTGTGTGTGTTGATGTCTCCCAACAGAATATAGCAATGCTAGTTCTTGGGTCTAGAAAACAAACGCAAAACGAACGACTGCAAACTATAATCATTTGCACAAAAGCGAGCGACGTACTGAGCGGCGGAACCAAAGAGTTGTGACGTCATCAGGCAGGGGCGACCGTCAAACGTCCGAGCTCTATCGTGCTGGCCTAATGTGGTGGAGATTTTGCATTCCAGACGGCCCCATTTGTGGATTTGTTGGGGCCATAGTTTCATAAAAAAATCATAAGAAGAAAACAAACTAGCAAATACTGCATAATTTTCATGCCGCAACTTTCCTGCCATACTTCATTCCATCCACGATATTAGGTCTAGTGTCGTTTTATTGCTGCACTATAAAAAAAAAAATTAAGGACCTTCAGTAACAAAATTCGATTAATTCAAGGGAGACATTTTCTTTTTTTTCTTGAAAATTGAATACATCTCTCTCTCTCTCTCTCTCTCTCTCTCTCTCTCTCTATATTATATATATATATATATATATATATATTATATATATATCTATTTTCTATATTGTGTGTATGTATGCGTGTGCGTGGGTATGTGTGTGAACACATAAATGAGCGAGTGTATGTGTGTGAACATAAATACGCGAGCGTGTGCGCGCGAGAGAACATGTGCCTGAAAACCACACAGCGGAAAAACACGAAAAGAAATAACCGTGTTGATTTTCATATAGCATTTCGTATTCGAGAGTCGAGGCTGTTCAAAACAGCTTCGGAGAGAGGAAGTAGTAACTCGTATCCACGGCTGTACAAATCGTCCACCTAAAGGGACTTGACTGCATTCAAAGTTTCGACCCAATAATCTCTCCAATATTGCGTGTAGTTTCATCTCCTTTATAAGTTTCTGTAGGCAATATCTCGTGGTCCAAAGGCTGAAAAATGG
>NW_020871022.1:246174-248674 GCF_003789085.1 Penaeus vannamei | reverse complement strand
AACGCTTTGCCGTAAGTGTTTTTATAATGTTTGACAGTATGTAGGTTTATGATTGCATGTTTGAAGGAGAGGGAGAGAGAGAGAGAGAGAGAGAGAGAGAGAGAGAGAGAGAGAGAGAGAGAGAGAGAGAGAGAGAGAGAGAGAGAGAGAGAGAGAGAGAGAGAGAGAGAGAGAGAGAGAGAGAGAGAGAGAGAGAGAGCACTACATCTGGTCTTATATAAGACGGCGGAAATAGTTCCCCCAATCTCAGATCGAGTGAGCGAGATGGCGTGGCAGTCAGAGGCTTCTTGGTTCGGCGAAAAGTTGCTAAAATCTGGAGGCGAATTCATGTGTGATTTTTTCTACTGGAGAATCCTTCGACCTCGCCAGAAAAGTGGCTTGGTCAAAAATAATGCAAGAATTACCAAGGTATAACGTTGCTCTCTATATCGGATTTCCGAGTCCTCGCCGCTCCTAACTTTTTTCCTATTTTCACGTTTTCTTTTGTTTGTCGAACGTCACAGCGAGTTTAGTCAACATATGTGTACCCGGCGGAGCACTTAAAAATGTACATTCTTTAAGACATCCGTCGCTGTACATGATCTATACCACTATACCAATATCCTGGCCTCTCTCTAATCACCGGTTTCAATTTGTTCTAAGCCAGACCTAATGAATATTCATTATAAAGATATTCATATAAACAGAAATAAATCCAAAACTATCAGTCTAGACATTTATATCTACCGGGTAGATAGATAGATGTATATCTATCAGGTAAAATGCATTAATTTCTGTGTATATGCATGCTCGAATATATGAATATTCATTGTATCGGTCCTCGCACAATGTTAGCAAACCGGTCAAAAGACATCAACAATACTACATTCAAAATACAGGCCATAATAGCTTCCCAGTTACGCCGGTAATGAGACAAGGACTTGCTCAAATTCGCAGCTTTTGTTCCGAGAAGCTATGATGTGCGAAGAAGGCATTGGGCTTGGGGAATGAAGATGTCTAACTCGGAGACTAATATGCTTCATACGGGCGAAGCAAATGGAAAAGCATCTCAGCAAATTCAGCCATAGCAGAGAAAGACCGGATCCCAGTGTTAGTAGATACATGGCATTGGCGTTGTGTAATCCTTTCATATGAGTCGCCCTACCAGAGCGATGGCAGGAAAATCTAGTAACACACATAGGAGTTAATACTCCAGGTCCGGTTTTTCACTTATAACCATCGGCCATTAAATAATGAATGTACGGAAACTAGGCTTCATCTATAATGGCTCTGCAGTAGTTCAAAGTTTATATCGCAAGACCTGAAATGATACCAACCATGGCAATGAAAAAAACTGCCTAGTGTAATTGGATGGAAGTACGTCAGATTAAATGAGTGATATAAAAAAAATAATAATAATAATTTCATATATATCTAAGACGTACACGGACTTCTTTGCATACACACATACTCCCATACGCAAACACATATTCACAAACATATACCACGCACACATAAAACACGCACATTCACACGTAGACAAACATAAAAACACGCACACGTACCTTTCTTCCCCGAACTATACGGCTATTAAACTCTAGAAAATCGTAGTCTATTTCTGAAATAGATTCCTCAGCGCGTTGTGTGATTTCCGATCTCTAAGTTTTCTCACAAACATTTTTCGATCAACAGAACGTCCAAATTTCCATCATCTAGTTATTCCAGTCAATTGAGCCCCGAACCTCTCCTGATCCTGATGTCATTATCCTTCCCCGGATTATTTGACCTAAAGCTCCGTGTTTACCGTCTGTAATCATTACTTTAAGGAATTATTCACGGCGCCTTTAACTAGACACCTGGAGTTTCGCAGTTCGAAATTGTCTTCGCAAGATTTCGCTTGCGTTTGTGGCTGTCATGCAGAATAAAGCCTACTTTAAGCCTGACTGGCGAAGGGAGTCCCTCACTCGACTCGTGCGAATGTCAAGTTTAATGCTTTATTCAAGCCCTCATTCAATAAGACCTCCACTTTCGGGTACTTTCTTTTGATGCCACCCAACAATATCTAATTTCTTCTCGATTTTCAAGGTACTATATCCTAATTCCTATCTTAAGACTCTAATCTGCTCACGTCATATTTTCTCCTTATTTTGCAGCCAGATTATTTTACAATTTCATTCCCAACAGTTTTGTTTGTTTATTGTTCGTATTGGTTTACCATTCCTCTTAATATAATTTAAAATCTTCTTTCCCGATTATTTCACTCATTCTTTCTTCTTTTACATCCACGGTTCTCTTGATTTTTTTCTCATCTTTCTTATTCTGTTTTCCTCTCATATCCCCTTTATTGTTTATCTTCCCCATGCAGTGCGTCACATCTCTCCTATACCCCCTCTTTCGCCTCTGTCCTTAACCACTCGGCGCTACCTCAATTTCCTATCATCCTTCTCCGAGTCCCTGTCTCCTCTTCAAAGCCCAACAACACCAAATCCCGTTCGTCATAACCTCTAAACTTTCGCCGCGC
>NW_020871022.1:238674-241174 GCF_003789085.1 Penaeus vannamei | reverse complement strand
TGTGGAGACTTTTGAGGCTGAGTGCATGTGTGTTTGTGGTACAGTCTGCAGCCTGCGGGGAGGTTAAGGCTGATGGTGTGCTTTGCAATGATTCTAGGGCCGAGAATGTGATGTATGCTCGGCATTTCTAGGGGTCAGAATGGAATGTGTTGCAATTCGTAATATGACAGAGCACGATTTACAACAATCTTTGCACCGCTACAGATAATTCTGAATGAGGAGGAATAAATCTCTATTAACTCTCAGAAAATGTAACGACGCGCAAACATTTCCCCTCGGCGAATGCGTTGCCAAATGATTGAATTACTGAATCAGTAGTTTACAGTCAGAAAAATACCCCTCCTTGTAGACTGCAATTCCCAAAGAGAGTAAAAGCGCGTCGCATGAACTACAAGGAATATTACACCTTCCAAACCGTGTCAGACGTCCTGCGCAATGGATTCCTAAAGTGTTGGTAGTCGCTCGAGGGCGAAGTTCCTTAGCGGTTCCTATGAAAAGTCGTGTTTATTTTTCATTAGCGGCATATTCTGCTATAGGCACGTCTACATTTGCATACACGAAACATTATTTTCATGAAGTTATAAAAATGTAAATAAGACCCCTTATGCCACTCATCTTCATGTTCATGCTGATACGCGACCAAGATGACATCAGCGTAGCATAAACACATCGGCTAACACATAAATAAGAATAGCTTTATTAACTCTCGATGGGGAGGGACGATGTTGTGGTAATACTGATGCACAAAATTTGACTCCTAAAAATAATTTCCATAATAAATAATACTTGATTGAAAATTACGGAAACCACTTACCACGCGCCTTTACCGCCACCTCCCCCTCTGAAGCCTGACAGATTTATGGAAAAAAGTCGAAAGAACAGATTGTCAGCCTAACAGCTTGAGCGTGAGGGTTGCGGGTCGTCCTCTCCTCGTGGGAACACCGGTATAAGACTAATCGCCAGATTTTTGAAGCGAGGGTTAGGCCCGGGTTGGGATATACTCTGGCTCTCGCAAGATAGATGGGTAAATGTTGACAAACAGTTTTTCTTGGGATAATGGCAGGGGAAAGCGTTCCTTTTCGCCTAAGACGGATGGATAGATTGATTCATTGTATGTTCTAAATGAAGGCTAAAACAGGTTTCCTTTTTTTCTAACAAGAGGGAAGGAAAATCTCTTCTTGAATAGTGTACAGGACGCAGCCAAAATCTTGAGTCATATTTAAGAGCTTTACGAAATCATACAACATATTCAGGATTATTCCTCAGGGACAAACGAAGAGCAAATTTGGCCAATAATTATCCCCAGCTAGGAATATTTAATAGACTTGAAACGAGTCAAGTAGGAGGTAAAAAAATTCCGTAAATGCTTCGGAAAATATAACATCTTAAAAAAGTCGCGAGCACAGCGTTAAGTTGGCAGGTGCAACTGGTTTTACCTCGCTCTAGAGACTGCGGTTGATGGATTTTCTCAAGAAAAAAACACGCGTTGCAGCTGAGATATAGTTCTTGGATGTGCAGTTGGA
This sequence comes from Penaeus vannamei, assembly GCF_003789085.1. Lineage (NCBI taxonomy): Eukaryota > Metazoa > Arthropoda > Malacostraca > Decapoda > Penaeidae > Penaeus > Penaeus vannamei. Next base: position 239,651 of record NW_020871022.1, on the reverse strand, counting down.
TTAAGGAAGCGAGTTAGGGCTATACTTTAGTTCGGTGTATTGCGTGTATGTATATGTATCTCTTCTCTCTTTCTTTCTCTCTTGTGTGTGTGTGTACACACACACACACACACATATATGTATATGTGTGTGTGTGTGTGTGTGTGTATACAAACCCGGACATGCGTATACATATACGTATTGGTTTTGAATTTCTAAAACTGTGTAGACAAATAGGAATGCATGAATTAAAATAGTATCGCTCTTATTGTTATAGCAGTACATATCCTCGTAACAATATATATGCAGACATAAAAGAGTTCGTAAGTGTTTTATATGCACTGATAAAATTAACAGTACTAAATTACGACAATCACTACTACTACTACCAATGACGATAACAGGAAAAGGAAATTTAAATAGTTCGTATTTGTCTTCCAAACAAAGAGACAACATTCTGCGCGTGATTTTCTTCGGCACACATATCATATAAGCACCTTACATAAGCACCCTCCTTCCTTCCCCTCTACATACTAGACGCCCTTCCACTCTCCGACTCCTCTGATACGCTCCAGTGTTCTGTGTCTCGTCATCTCGACTCCAAATCTCATCACACACGTCTCATTTCAAAACAAACATCAGTGCAAATACGAGCAGAGGAATGACTGTGGGTTCATGTTTGCTGATGCATCAGTGGCGGGAGTTTCACTAGTACTAGAGGCTTCGCCAGTTGGAGTGATATTGGCACTCTTTTGTTCGGTGACTTGCGATAGTAATCTAGCTTTGCAGTGTATCAAAAGGTGGGTCGTGATATTTTAAACAGAGCTCGAGATTGGTCTGAATATATGTCAGTCCACTGGAATGCGTAAATCTGACCTTTCCATCTGAATATCGGTGTTTATGAAGAATATAGTAGTAGGTACCCCATAACTACGTGGAAAATTAAAAAAAGAGCCAACAGCACTAAGCCAATGCAAACAGTGATATCTCTATATACC
>NW_020871022.1:228674-233674 GCF_003789085.1 Penaeus vannamei | reverse complement strand
CCGGTATCACTTCCGTTAGGATAATTCTCGGCGGTAAAATTACTCATCGTCACTAATGATAATAGCATGTTCAGAGTTCATGGTTATTCTCTCTGTGTTCTTTAATATTCTCAAGAAACCCTCGAATGGTATCCACGTTATGTTTCAGCGAAATGAGTCACTGCAATTCTTTTATATTTAGTGGATTTATTTATCAAAAACGGCATATTTTGTATAATGCGAGTCGTTATTTTGCTAAAAAAAAAAAAAATCAAATTCTATATACTTGACAGTTCGAGTGCGGACATGATTTAATATTTCCTACGAGGAAATACCTAAATCATTTAGAGAAATCGAGTACAGAGTAAATGAAATTCCCATTTATACTTAGGAAGTTCCCTTTATTATCCTAAGTTCGGTTTAATGAATCTCCTCACCGGTGCCTAAGCTGTAATTAGACCCGAATAATTATTCATGGGATGCGGTGTTCCCCATCACCTTTATACCTCCGCCTAGTACGCTAATGCTACCATAATAGTTCTAATTACGCCGAGGCGCAGATGAATTGGCCTCTTGGAGCTCAGAGCGCATGGGCGACTTTCGACGCTCCCAGAAAATACGCTAAGCCATAATATAATTCCTCAAGGGCGTGCCGCTTCCAGATGCGAGGGGTAGTTTCTACTCGATTATGAAGGCTGGTTCGACGCCGAGGCTCGCAGATGGCGGTGTCGATTGGCGGTACTGAGAAAGCGAGATTGGGTCATCTATCTTTCCTTCTTTTTTTCTCGCTTCCGTTCCTTTGCTTTGTAGCTCTACTCATGCTCGCACTAAAACAACACACACACACACATAAAGGAAAATACGTGCGTAACGATGATATCATGATATTAATAATAATAATAAACATATTATGAGCCACCTCCGAAAGAAAATAGCAGCACAAGAGAGAACAGAATCAAATACAGATATGTGGGTTTTGCCGCGGATCTGTGGCACTTTACTAATCATATTCCAAAAGTTACGATGATATTTGGTGCTTTTTCGCCTTCGTACCGGCAAGAGACGCACTGTTGCTATGGGTTACACGCTGAAGATTCACACCGGCTCAGAATTTACACTCTGGCATGAATATTTAACTTCTTATTGTAAGAAATCCTTGTTTCCGACTTCAGGCAATGGAATCAGAATATTGAAAAAAAGTTTTGAAATATATATAAGGAAAAAAAAAACAAGAATGACTTTAGTATAACAGAGCGAATGAGAACTTTCATTCCCCTCCCCCTTGCATTTACCACCTGTTGGTTTACCTACTAACCACCTGCTGGATCCTTCGCTCACACAATGAAGACCAAAGGTAACGCAGACAAGGTGAGCTTATAAATAGTTTCACCTAATTTATAACCAGATTTGGAAGCCCTGGGGGAAATGAATGGCGGGCTTATATCGTAATTAAGGACGGGAAATCGGTTGTTTTAGAAATATTATGCAGGCGGGTGGGTGTTTGTACTCTTACGCGTGTCCATACTGGTACGATACCTATACCGGTAAATATATACATCTGTGTGTGTGTGTGTGTGTGTGTGTGTGTGTGTGTGTGTGTGTGTGTGTGTGTGTGTGTGTGTGTGTGTTGTGTGTGTGTGTGTGTGTGTGTGTGTGCTGTGAAAATATCTCCCGAAAACATAATCAACTAAAAAAAAAACGACAGAAAAGAAGGATATCGCCGATTTGACTACAAACAGCAAAGCCGCAGTAAAAGAACTCCCAAAAGTCTACTAACACTGTTTACGAGTTGACGTCCGCGCACACATTGGAGGTAAACTTTGCAATGCGTGTTGTTCCGACTACAGTAAACTTTGGCAGAAAAGAATCAGCATCGACCATCTGTACACGACGGGTCAATACGCTCAACTTGATATGCTTAAGAAAACTGTAAATTTGTGTGATGCATATATGGATGGCTTTCTGTGCACCGTATAAAGATACCCATATGTAGAAATGTATATTTCTTTTCTGTACTTGAATATTTTATATATGTATGTATATATTTGTGTGTGTGTGTGTGTGTGTGTGTGTGTGTGTGTGTGTGTGTGTGTGTGTGTGTGTGTGTGTGTGTGTGTGTGTGTGTGTGTGTGCGCGCGCATACATCCCCCCCATATATATATATATATATATATATATATATATATATATATATATATATATATTATATATATATATATGTGACAATATTGAATAAATAACAGTAGTCAGAGCGGACATGAGAATGAAATCCGTTGTTCATCAGCGAAATCCGGGAGCAATGACCCCGATGCACCGGCTCTGATTTATTCCAGGCAGACATTGTCCTGCAGCTGCGAACATTGAAATCAACTGCAGCAAGTGTGAACTTTCTGACTTCATGATGCTCATTAGCTCTTCGTGTAGCCAGGTTAATGGCGGAATCAGCAGTCCCTCTTGCGGAACGATTCGTCACTAATTGCAACGGCGAGGATGCTAGATAGGAGTTTAATACGGATTAGGTCAAATATCACCATTTCTTCGGTGTATTTCGGTTTGTATTTTAAACTGGTCTGGCTACATTTCATATAAGGATGCAGACGCACTACTGCATATATAGATTGAAGACGATACATCCAAGATACATATATTTGTACGGCAAATATACAGCGCACAGGCATACACAGATAGGGGTGTTTGATACTATATAATATCCAACTAACGTTACACTATCCCTGCCATGATACAAATTAATTCAAATAAACTTTGCTTGCTTCTTCTTTTTCATTTTTCTTTCTTTATCATGTGCAGTTTATAAACCTAAAAATTATGCATTATTTTTTTCATTATTTTAAATATTAAAAAAACACGGCTACTAAACTGTATGAAATACTGTCTATCATTATTTATTCAAAGAAACGAAAACGCCGTAATAGATTTATCTACTTACCTGTGACATTCCGATTATATCTTTAATAGATATAAACCTATTGACTAAAAAGCGAATATGTATACCTGCTAATTAAGCTATCAAAAAACAAAGTTACCTTGCATTATTTTAAAAATATTTGAATGCTGACAAAATCAACATTTATTCGTTTAGTGGTTTCTTCCACGATGTCCTTTTCGTTATTAGCGCCTTTATGAATATGCTTTGACTTTTGCCATTACCTCTACCAAGATCAAAGAACAATGTAGATAAAATATGCGTAAATGCGATACAGAAAAAAATAATGACGTGGTATCTATACTGCGATAAACAGATAAGGAAGCATACGACTAAACAAAATGCCAAGAAAACACATCGGTTGGCAGATATATAAGTAAAAGAAAAAAAAAATTAATGGCCCTTGACATCATCCTTGTAATTCCTCTTTCATGCACTGTTACTACAATCATCAATGCGTCTCCTGTTTTTACATGTACAAAAATAAATCGTATTTATCTCTTCATATGAACAGATAACAAGAATATTTTATTCGCCTCTATGGTATCATTCATCGTATGATTAAGTGATAGTTTTGCTTCTGAAATACCTTCAACTATATACATATCATTATCAAAAATATAATCACCCATTTTGCTAGTACGCCGAACATGCCGTCAACACTAATGGTAATTGCAATTCTCATTATCGTTAACAAGCCCTATAGCTGCTGTTACCTCTAATGCCGTAAAACATTCCTATAGGCCTAATACTATTACTAACACTGTTTTCACTATAGCGCCATTTAGAGTACCTTAGTTCTTCGTTCTGGAAGCACACACACCGCAGTAAAAGTACTACTATTGTATGGCAACATGGAACAAATACATGACCTCAACATCAATTTACTCTAATGATAATAAAAACGTATTCTGAAGAATATAGTTTATTTTAGGACTACAGATCAAAGAGAAGCATTTGATTTTACTAATGAACCGTTTAATTGTGCATAAAAAGCAAAAATATGTTCCCGCTATTTAATTCGGCTGCACATTTATGAGCAACTGCAATCGATACTTTAAAGTTTACAGAATTTATTTATCGTTGATAACCTAAGCATCATCATTAAAAAAATATCTCATTAATTAGCACAGATAATGCTAAATAATAAAAGTGCAGTTGGAGCCAATTCGGGAGTTGTTAAATTACTGAAAATTAAAACATTCGAGTTGGACTTCGAAAAATAAACCTTGTTCCCTGCAGGGAGTTCACATAACAATATCACTTTACGCAATTGTTCATATCAAATAACTTGTATGCGGCAGCAAAGCAAAAGAAATTCGTTACCCTAACTGGCGATGAATCACGATAAATAGCTTTCATATCGCACTGAATCACGAGGAACGGAATTTATTATGAATTTTGTTGTATGAAATTTATGATTACGCTATTTTAACCGTCTCCCTCTGGAAGTACTAAAGGGTATGTCCAGTATTCTTTTCAAAGCTAATAAATTGGAAATTAACAGCACGAGATCGCAAGTTTTGAGCAGATAAAGGATTAATTTCAAATAGTTCGAGACAAAAATATATATCATCGGAAAATGAGACACTTGAATATGTGTATCTTAGTTTGTCTTTAACTTTGATGGGGTAAAGTACACACTAACATGGGTCTAGTTCCTATATGATTTTTTTCAGACATTATCGGCATATATGTGGACATTTAGATATTTATGTGACCACCTTCTTGGGTGTGTAAAGAATGTAACGTTTCTAAGACAAAAGTTCCTCATCAGACGTGTGTGCACATACTACTAGTGTTTGTAATTCTATTCGTCTTCGTGTGTGTCCGCTTTCCAGTTTAAGTACACCCTACACAATAATCCATGTTCATATGCCATGCCATAAGGACCTGATCTAACTACCATCCCCTATACTACCTCTCATCCTTAAAATCCTCCATACACATAAGCCCCATCCCTTACGCACAGAACGGCCCCAACACTAAACGAACTGCTCTCTTGGTAACGCGACGTTCATCCCATAGAGCGCTCATCACCCTCGAGAGGCTTGCAAGAGTCGTTGGCTGCTGTTGC
>NW_020871022.1:186174-188674 GCF_003789085.1 Penaeus vannamei | reverse complement strand
ACACACACACACACATACAGAGAGAGAGAGAGAGATAGAGAGATCCGTTTCAATGCGTTTGATGATACTGGAACGGATAAACCCAACCTCTTGCCACACACACCTCAGGTCAACAGGTAAACCTAGCAAGGTAAATTAAGTTACAGGAGCTACTGGGCCTCGGTGAAGGCGCAGGTAATGTCTCCCCAGAACAAGGAAACTGTGTCGTGTGGACGCTAGAACTTAATGCCTCTCACAGATCCAGAAACAAGTTCTTGATACCATGAAGTATTAGCATGTGAAATCACAGAACTTCTTGTATCTTATGACGTTTCAATATCCGATGAACATGTTTAAAGAGCGTCATTCAGAGAGTTGAAGATAGGACCATACGTAGTAATAGAAGTACTTTTAAAGTAGTAGACGATAATTAAACATCTTGGACTCGACAACTCAACGTAGCAAGAACTTTCTACGTGAGAAACCAGAATGATACGGGCTTGTAATCGACACATTGCAAATGGTCAAAGATTTTGGACGGAAATACTTAAAATTTCAGAGCGCGTAGTTCTTTAATAGACTGCGTATGGGTATTTGTACGGATATGGTTGACTTAATGCCTCAGTTCAAATAATTTCGTCGTAGTAAAAACCTGAATAACGGCTCCTTTGAGGTTGAACAATGAGGTCCGATAACGATATTAGGCTTAATATGGAATTACTAGTAGGAAACCCCGAGAAGGATAGGTAGTAAAGAGGTCATTTAGGCCTTAGGGAGAAGCTGCTGGGAACGCCACAGATGGGAGACCCTCATAAACGTTCCGGACTGGTTTGATGACCATATTGTGGACAAGTACATAGCAACAGGCAGATGTTCCTCACTCGGTAGAAGCATCTTGTTGCAGATCTGGAGATCTATACCTTTTCTAGAGAAAAAGTGTAATTGGAGTAACTATTTTTTTCATTGTTTAGTAAAAAAATAAAATAAAAAATAAAATGTAAATAAATAAAATCCAGTGTAAAGTTATGAGCTGATATACACCGCAATCTGCGTAAGGCTCTGTAATACGAAGGAACACAGGCAAAACTATTAGAAACAGTAATCCCGAGGAAAAAAAATATATTATTTAAATTATCATAAAGAAATCAAAGAAATTGGGAAGACTAATGACATGTAGGCACAGCGGAAGGTACGATTCAACGATATCGACAGCTCGAAGACTGATTTCCCAAGCGTAACTTTACCTTCAATAGATGAGTGACTGGAACTGATTAATCTCATGATACTATATTTTCAACCGATAATCATCTGGTGTATAGTTATGTCGCGTTAACTAACCTATATGACATTCCTACGTTTGACTAAAATTATATTTGTTACAGTAAGGATTTCTAGTGAGATACATTTTGTTAGGCAACCGCATGTGAGTCAACTTTACCAGACGTAATACATTCTCTATCTGATATTAATTTGCTACTTTCCCATAAGTAGAAAAGTACGTGTTATATATAATATATATATATATATATATATATATATATATATATATATATATATATATATATATATATATATATATATATTATATATATATATATATATATATATATATATATATATATATCCTGTGCCTAAATCACTGATTCTTAGAGATACATATATGAGTATGCTATGTAATTAATTATGAAAAAGCATTGCATCATATACAATGATATTAAAATTTCTTGTAAGCTAATTAAATAACATACGGGTGTCTTTTTATCTGTACAAATAACTCTGATGATTTATTTCCACCATCATTAATTCACAAAATCCGAGCTAAATGAGATAGATTATCATCACAACGTCAATTACTGTTGCGAGACCAACGTGGTGCAGCAGCAACGCACGCGACTAGAGACCAGGAGAGTCTGGCGAGTTCGAATCCCACTCATGGTCTGGAATTTGGGAGGGCATTCACTCGGGATAATGGTCTTCACCTGTCAAATAAATGTCCATCGAGAAAAATCTCTGTCATACCCCCGTGTCAGGGAATTTGTAATGCATAACTGAATAATTACTTCCATTGTTACACGTTCTTAATGGGATTTCTTATCATTACTGTCATTATCATTACTACTACCACTCTGCATGTTACTGCTAATACAACAACATTTATCACAATCTTTATCATTATCACAATACATAGTCATATCTTACAACGGGAATACCAATCAATTATAACTTTATTAATGTATGTTTATATAAAATATGATCTTGTAAGTACCTTGATTTAACCTGGTTTATAGTAGATTATACTAGAATAATAAAGAATATAAAGTATAGCAATACATATTTCACCTTAAAAAGAACTGCATCTCTATATCCCGAGCGAAAGAGCCATCTGCAATCATAAAATCCATGACAATTACTTCATAGGGAGAAAGTCCATAAACAAGCAATAACACCCAAGTTGTTTATCATCTCTCAACACTAGAGGCTGTGTGCGCTTGCAACACATGGGACGAGTGAAAATGCCATG
>NW_020871022.1:168674-171174 GCF_003789085.1 Penaeus vannamei | reverse complement strand
ACAGCGCTTCGGTTTCATTTTTTTTCAGTTCTCTTAGAGCTTAAGCGAAAACGGGTAAATTGAGTTTATGCAAAGGAACAAAACTCTTCTAATTGAACCCGTGGATCTTTGAAAGAAAGAAATCCCAAACGCAATGCACAGATGGGTAGATGTTGAATGATAAATTCGCTAACTGGATTTTTGCAAGATTTCGGAAAGAAATGTGGATTGCAGTTTCCGATTGGCAATTCGCTCCAATGATGCAGTTGACTTTTTCCCTCATGTTTTATTCTGCTTGATAGAAATTGAGGTTGGTCATCCGCGCCAATCGAATGTTTTTATTCTTATTTCTATTATCATTTATCCATTTTCCATTTTACGTCATTTTCATTTAACTTTTTAAAATGTATTATTTTTAATGCACAAGAACTGATATTTCATATAAAACCAAAGCAAAACAGACCTGGAAGGATACAAGGCGGTTACCATATTGGTATACTTCGCAACAACTTTCCCATCATTAATATTCTTCTTCTCTTCTCTTCTCTTCTCTTTCTCTTCTCTTCTCTTCTCTCTCTTTCTCTTCTTCTTCTCTTCTCTTCTTCTTCTTTTCTTTCTTCTTCTCTTCTCTTCTTCTTCTCTTCTCTTCTCTTCTCTTCTCTTCTCTTCTCTTTCTTCTCTTCTCTTCTTCTCGTCTCTTTTTCTTTTTCTTTCTTCTCTTCTATTCTTTTCTTTTTTTATTTCTTCTCTTTTTTTCTTTTTTTCTTGTTTTTTTTTTCTTCTATTTTTTTCTTTCTTTTTTCTGTTTTTTTTTCTTCTATTTTCTTTTTTCTTCTCTTTTTATATTTAATTTTCTTTTTTCTTATATTTTCTTTTTTCTTATATATTTTAATTTCTCTTTACTTGTCTTTTTCTCTATTCTTTTCTTTTCTCTCTTCCCTCTTTTTCAATTTAACCACATTAATTGCATTGCGTTCTCTGAACATTTGAAATGCCCCTTTGTACTTTCCATGATCCTATATAACGTACAGGGGCGGATGACTAACGAAGCAACGTAAAGGCGCTCGCTCGCTCTCGCTCGCTCTCTCGCTCTCTCGCTCTCTCGCTCTCTCGCTCTCTCGCTCTCTCGCTCTCTCGCTCTCTCGCTCTCTCTCTCTCTCTCTCTCAACTAATTCTCTCTCTCTCTCTCTCTCTCAACAATTAACAGTAGCACATGGAAAGCGATTTTTAAAAATGTTAAAGAACAGGCAAGATATATCTTTACTGTATCTTATCATCAATATCGTGACACAGGAAAACTATATTTGATAGGCAACTGTATCCCTCTTTCAAAACAACACCTGCATAATCCTACGCAAAGCATAATTCCCAAAGCAAAAGCATACGCGCTGAAATGAGCCTTCGAGCTATATTAGCTTTAAGTAAATACGACCAGCAGGTACAGGCGCCGAATGCAACATGTAAACAATAGAGTACATATTACATGTAACACACACAAGCACACGCAAACGGTTTTACTGATGTACGCTTCGCTTTCGTTATGAATGTACAACGCAAACGACTTCCGGGACTCATTTTTCTTTTATCTATTCGTTATGTTATTCATGCCGTTAGTTTTTACACGGATATATGACGTTTCCTCTTTCCATATTTTGTTGTCTATTTCGCTGGCTTTCTCTCTCATTAAAAGTAGACGAGGCAAAGAAAGGGTTTCATAAAGAGAGATTTCTAAATGAACCTCTCTCCTCTATCTTCCCCTTTTGTGTACACATATATATTTTTTTCATCTTAATAAAACTAGATGAGGCATAGAAAAGTCTTTGGCAGTATCTCCTCTTTGGATTTAACAGTCTTTGGCAGTACTCTTTTTATTTACCAACTTGTATATCTTATCTCAGTATTATTGTCCTTGTATGTTATTTTCCTTACTATCGAACTACAACATAAAATATCAAAACAGTCAAAAAATAAACCTCAACAAATCGTCACCAAATCTATTACTCGCAACACTTACCCCCCCCCCCCCTTCGAACCACATTAAAACACGAAAAAAAATACCAGAAAAGATTTCTGCTGACGGCGGCCTCGTCCATTCTCATCCATGCGCTGCTTACAGGCGGTGTCACTTCCAAATGCTGAATGTTGGGCAGTAGCCAGGTCCTTCGCGTCCCTCCATTGCCCTCTGAGGTCCGGGCGAGCGGTACTACACCCCGGGATGGTGGATGTTTTCTTGTTGAACTTTTCCCTTGGGTACGTAGCTTTCGGATCTTTGGATGGTATCGACTGATGGATATCGTGGGGGATACGACTTTGGAAGTTAGGGTATATTTTCGAACGAGTCTAATGCACGTAAAATTAAACCGTAACAGATACAACTCTTAAAAATACTCATATACAATATTACACATGCGCCAGTACTCACAAACACTCACATACACACACACAAAAACACATATACACTCAAGCACACACACGATATAGATCCCCAATCCTTAAGATATCTTTATTACAGTTTTCTGAG
>NW_020871022.1:133674-136174 GCF_003789085.1 Penaeus vannamei | reverse complement strand
GCGTGCGTGCGTGCGTGTGTATGTTTGCAATCAGACACATCAGTCTACACATTGATATATACATAGTTACAAATAAAATTGCAGAAAATGCAACTAAATACACAAGCACACCCACACATTCATATAAACCCTCTTACACCCACACACAAAAACATTCCTGCATACAAATGCCCACATGCACGGCACATATTCCTGATACTTTCCATCTATAAACATGCACTCGCCCGCATGGCTTTTACCCTTCCACTTCGCCCAACTTGTATGCAAATCTTTTTGTAACTTTATCATCTACGGTATGCAGAGCGAGCGTGACACCGTTGGCCTTTTGTACGAAGCGAGACTATCACAAAAGCCACCTTGAAGGAGTATTCTCTCTGTTTGTTCCATTTATCCGAAAATTTAAAGTATAAACGTCTTGAATCGAATGGCTGCATAGGGGTTTCGATCCCTTGTGTTAGGAGGCTTGCGGTATTCAATAAGAGGTGCTGGGAGCGGGGGTTAGCTAAAAGCGTTTCTGCTTTACGTATGCAATAGTGGCATTTCTCGTGGGTTTCCTTCCTTGGCGTGGGGCTGAGAGGCGTGTGGGTGAGAAAGAAGAAAATAGAAAGGGGAAAAGGAGAAAAGGGGAGAGAGGAAAGGTTGAAAGTGAGAGAGAGAGAGAGACGTCTTTCGGTCAAAGGACTTTACGGCACTGTGTCTTTCATTTACGCTCGCTCCTTCCAAGACAACATGACGAGACGAGGATGTTGCTGCTCTTGCCTGGGTGTCAGGGAGGGGGTGTGGGAGGGGGGGGTTGAAGTCGTGGGTAGAGGAGGCGGGATTGGTGGTGGAGGGGGAGGGAGGGGAAGAGGTGAGGTTGGTTGAGCAAGGAGAGGTGGGGTTAGTGGTGGTGGAGGAAGAGGAGGGAGATGAAGAGGTGGGGTTAGTGGTGGTGGAGGAAAAGGAGGGAGAAGAAGAGGTGGGGTTAGTGGTGGAGGGGGAGGGGAGGAGGTGAGGTTGGTTGAGCAAGGAGAGTTCGTTTTAGTGGTGGTGGAGGAAGAGGTGGGATTGGTGGTGGAGGGGGAGGGAGGGGAAGAGGTGAAGTTGGTTGAGCAAGGAGAGGTGGTTTTAGTGGTGGTGGAGGAAGAGGAGGGAGAGGAAGAGGTGGGATTGGTGGTGGAGGGGGAGGGAGGGGAAGAGGTGTTGGTTGTGCAAGGAGAGGTGGGGTTAGTGGTGGGGAGGTGGGGGTTCCTGGTGGTGGAGAAGGGAAAGAAGATGGTGGTGGTGGTGGAAGGAGGAGGGGAGAAGGTGAGGTTTGCAGAGCAAGAGGAGGTGAGGTCAGTGGTGTTGGAGGAAGAGGTGGCGTTGGTGGTGGAGGAGGTAAGCTTAGTGGACGGGGAAGAAAAGGTGGTGTTGGGGATGAAGAAGGAGGAGGAGGGATGTTGGTTGTGAAAGAGAAGAAGGAGAATCAAGATGATGACTGTGTTCTGTGATGAGAAGCGGTTGTAGAAGAACAGGAGGATAAAGAAGGAGAGAGGGGAGAGGAAATGGAGGAGATGAGGAGGAAAAGAAAGAGGAAGAGGAAAAGGTGGTGGAGGTGGAGGAGGAGGAAGAGGGAGGAGGAGGTGGTGGGTGGTGATGGAGGTGGAGGAGGGAGGAGGAGATGGAGGGAGGAGAGGAGGGAGGAGGTGGAGAAGAAGAAGAAGGAGGAGGAGGAGAAGGAGGAGGAGGAATGGGGTGAAAAGAGGCGGAGGAAGGAGGGAGGAAGAGGCGGAAAAGAAGGAAGAAGAGGAAAAGGAGGAGTAGAAGCAGAAGTAAGACCAGGAGGAGTAGGAGGAGGCGGAGTGGGTGGTAGGGCAAGCTTGGAGAAGGGGAGGGGCGGCCAGCAGCCGACAAGGCCCTGTGGCCCTGTGCCAAGACCCTCCATCTTTCCTTCTCCCCATCTTCACTTGCCTACCATCCCAGGTCCAGCCCTCTACCCCCCTACACTCCCTCCGCCCCCACCCCCACCCTTCCCTCCTTCGTCCTTTCCCTTTCCACCCCCTCCGTCCTATCCTTCCCCTCCACTCCGTCTCACCCTTACCTCCTTCGTCCCTCCCCTCCTCCACCCCCTCCGTCCTCCCCCCCACCGTCACTCCCCCCTCCCCCCCCCTCCCACTCACGCTCCCGGGAGTAGCATCTCCCGACTTTCTCTCAGACATGGCCGTGCCCGCGGGCGTGATGTCGGCGAGCAGGCAGCCCCATTCTTCGTACGGAGGCCTGGCGCGCTCGCCTCTTTCTAAAGGAAAGTTACTTGAAGTCTGGTAACAATAACCATGATGTTCCAGCGAAGTAAGCGACTCCCGTGCGATGATGCTGTAGCCAGAGAACACACATCGCGAGCGTTCTGTCTCGTATGTTCTCAAGTCGGCCATTAGCGACGGTTGGACAGCGAGTCGGTGATTCTGACAGTGACGAAAGTAGCGTTTTCTTCTCTATACGTAGGTTGGATGCACGGATGTAACATCGCATGCCTCTCTTT
>NW_020871022.1:108674-126174 GCF_003789085.1 Penaeus vannamei | reverse complement strand
ACTCTCCCTCCTCTCTCCCTCTCCCTCTTCCTCCCTCAGGAACATTACAAAGACAAAGAAAAAGAAAGTCATACAAACAGAACAACCCCCCCCCCACCTAGAAAAAATCCAGGCGCCTTAGACATCTAAGCCTCCTCCTTCCTTCCTTCTTTCCTCCCTTCCTCCCTTCGCAAGAAAAACGACAAGGCGGGTAAGACAAAGCAACTGCCATCTTTTCCCTGCAGTCAAAATCGCAAGCGGCTTCAACGGCTTCACTTCATTATTGTGAAGCCGGAGTTCGCTGTGTATATCAAGGCCGCCGACATCCCCCTAACATCTCATCGCTGAACAAGGTTAAAGGCGGGATCTGGCCATAAAAATGAATTACGGCCTGGAAATATTACTTCAAAATGCGAATTTGCGGGATTCTTCGCTGTAAACGACCCCGGACTTTTATAAGAGCGAGCGAAATTCTTCAGCGGGAGAGAGTAACTTGTTTTTCACATCAATCGTCAAGAAATGCGTTTGCACCTCGCCGCCGGACTTTAAAGTGCGTAGTTCAAAACAGCAATGAGCCTTTGATGAAGCGTTCGTTTTATTTGGCAAATTGGCTTACGAGATTGTCCGTAGTGCATGCGTTGGAGGCGTAAAAATGGCAGGAATTCTATTTTTGTTTTATGGATATCAAACGCCTGTTCTCTCTCTCTCTCTCTTTCTCTCTGTGTGTGTGTGTGTGTCTTTGTGTGTGTGTGTGTGTTTCTGTGTGATTGTGTATGTGTGTTTTTGTGTGTTTGTGTATGTGTTTGTGTGTATTAGTATATGGATGTGTGCTTGTGTATGTTTGTATTTTTGTGTGTGTGTTTGTGTGTATGTGTGTGTGCATGTGCGTGCATGTACACACATTGACAAAGCAGAGAGCGTAAAATCTGTTCTCGATGATTTATACTCAAGTGTCTATTTCACTCATTCGTCACTTAGTAACTAACTCGTCTTTTACATATTAACTAATCATAATTGACGAACCATTTTTATATACAAAATCAAAATGTGAAATGGCCCTCCCGTCTATCCAGGTTAATCAATCTTAAGAGATATCCATTCTCAATATCCTGTTACTGTAATCACAAATTCATCTTTTTTCTCCTTCTATTAAGAGATGGCAAAGCTATTTCTGAAATCGGGTACTGTCCGTCAGGATTGTTTCTCATAGTAAGCTTATAAAGTGACCAATCTTAATTAGCCACTTTTCTAAAAAAAAAAGTGATGCTTAATATTCATAACATATAAGCAGATCAAAAGAGGGCGACACGTTACTTGTTTTTGATCAGTTAACAAAAATAAATAAGTACAATCAATTGAAAATTAAGCAAATACGTGATCGTTTATTAGCACTAATAAGAACATATTTTCACATGCCTCCAACTCAGTAATAGGAAAATTGACTGGGTATTTGTTTTATCTATCATAAACGTAAAGCCTGGTGATGTATTTCTAATACATATTTCTACCAACGTCCTTGACTCTCAATATTCTAATCTGCAAACCTGGAATATAAAATATAAGTATAGAGTCATCTTCGCAAGCAAAACCTTATAATTTCGAAAGAACATGGCTTCTTTACAGCATTTACGTATAACAACCATCGGGACTTTCTCCGTATAATTATAATCATAACAGATATAGGCTAACCGACATAAAAATACTATGTATATGACCTTTTTAAACTACTAACACAAAACAAAAATATATATATATTACACGTTACATCATCATCCTCTTCGAAATGAGCCCATGGCTACTATCATCCCGAATCCTGCCGCTCTTTATCCTCAAATACCCGAAGACTTACGTGGTTGGGAAAGTACGAGGCCGGCCAGGGGAAAAATTCGATAATTGTGCTACGCCTTTGGACTACGAATTCCTCTCGCTCCATGAAAGTTTTTGACAAGAGAGCCGAGACTTGGAAGGACCTCGCCGAGATACCGCGGGCCCGAAGAAACCAGCGAGGACGGCCAGCTGTTGTGATTAATCTTTTTTTTTTCTCTCGTGGTTTATCTTTTCAGTTTGTGTTGGATGTTAATTTGGAAAGGTCGTCTTATAGGGACGGATTTTATGTATAGATTGAATTCAAAGTCAAGGGTGTATCTTTAATCTTTTATCAGCCTTCGATTGTATTGATGTGATTTTTGAACTACATGATTTTACGCTAAAATAGTAAAAAAAGAAAAAAAATGATTCGCTCATGTTAACATCATCCTCATTAGTACTAATCTCTAGCGGTTGTATGAAGCCCAGAATTTTCTAAATGAGCATTTTAAAATATAATATCTTCTACTGATTATTCTCAAACATGTCGGTCACCATAGTTTAAAAAATATATATTCCCCAGAACACACGCGAGAACGAAATAGAAAGGAAAGCAAGAAAAAAACGCCCGCATATCCAGATTTCCTTAAGAATAACACCAACGCATTAAACGCGAGTTCCAGCCCTCGGGACCAATGTCTTCACGGGAGTGCCATAAGTCACTCGCGAAGACGTTTATTTCTGTCGGTGTGCGCGTCGTCGGCCGCTCGGGGATTTGTGGCGTCGTATGTATGCCGGGACACGCGCTCCCGCCTCGGCCCAGGACGTTCTTTATGATTATGAGCCTATTGTTGTAATACAGATAGTTTGGCTAACAAGCTGTTTGTTCTCGGTGACGCATTTCGTTTCTTTCCATATATATATATATTATATATATATATATATATATATATATATATATATAGTATATATATATATATATATATATATATATATATATATATACAAATATATATACATATATATATATATATAAATATATATTATTATATATAAATATATATATATATTATATATATATATATAATATGTAATGTACACATGTACACATGTATTCACACAACACACACACACACACACACATACATACATACACACACCACATATACACACCACACACATATATACATACATTATACACACCACACACCACACACACCATATATATATATATATATATATTAATATATATATATATATATATATATGTATATTATATATATATATATATATATATATATATATATATATATATATATATATATATATATGTCTGTATATGTATGATAATACATACACTGTCTCTCTCTCTCTCTCTCTCTCCCACTCCCACTCCTCACCCTTTCCCACTCCCACTCCACTCCCACTCTGCCGCGATGGTCTAGTGATTTAACATTTGACTCGAGTTCAATTCCTCTCCGCGGCAGTTGCAAAATTCCTGCGCTCTGACTGCTGACTCGAACCCGGCCTAACGGCAAGAAAACGACATATTGCCTTGAAATATCAAACGGAGGTATCGCAAGGGAAGTCACCGCACTGAACCGCAGAGATTATGAAGGGTATTCAGACAGGCAAGGCTGGTGCTGCTAAATAACCTCGCAATAATAAAAGACCTATTACTACTACGACTTACTACTATTACTACTACTACTACTACTAATAATAATAATAATAATAATAATAATAATATAGGCCTATCTTTCTTTTCACATATTTTCGTTTGAAACCTGAATGTAGAAGCCATAGGTATAACGGAGTAGAAATGGTAGAATACTAACTGAAGAAAATAACAGTATGACAATGGGGCGAAAACTGCGTTGTGTGAACAGAAACTCTTCCTGGTAACTACTATGTACATATTAAACTGAAATGCCTAGCCCCTCTCTGTTTTGGCAATGTCCTGAAAGCATACAACATAGTACGATTCGATTCCTTGAATATAATTACAGTAGCAAAGATGTGTGTGAATTTCACAGATCAAACCAAAAAGATAAAGGAAATACAGTATCAAAGACTCCCCACCCCTAAAAAGTAATAAAAAAGAATATTAATAAAAGCAATGATAACAATATCATCCTCAATAAAAACAACAACAATAATAATAATAACGAAATCGCAAGAAAACTTCTGGTACGACTGCAATACGAAAAGCCCCACGATGTAATGAGTTGCAGCGGCTAATTCGACAGGGAAAAGGAAAGAATGACGGCAGTAAAGCAATGTCCCATCAGGTTAAAAGAGTGGAAAGAAGTAAGCTAAGAGATTATAAAAACCGTCTACTACTTTGCAACGCTATGGAGTCATTTGTGTAGTGCATGTGTCGAGCGTTTTTTTTTTTTTTTTTTTTTTTTTTTTGACATCTAATATGCATAATGTTCAGAAAAGCAGCTTGAATGTTGATGTAAAAAAGTAAGGTGAAATACATCTGCTAAACATTTGTAGTGAGTACATAAGCTTGGTACATTAAATCGAAATAATTCATCGTACTACAAGAAAAAATGAAGTGCCGAGAAATAAAGCATTAACATTTGAGCATAACACGCAGCAGCCAGCCCCGCCAGCCCAAGGGACACGCAATAAGAATGCAACAAAGCTGGCTCCGTGGCAAATGGATCTCCACGAGGATGCCCGAAACAATGTAGGCTTTACTTCACGCTAGTCCTTCCAAGTTAGTATGAGGGATGAGAGCTAGTAGCCTCGGATTAGTTCAAAGTGGTTTAGCATAACACAGCTTGGTGTTAACGGGCCCATTCCGGCTTTGCACCAAGCTGGGTCGGCTCTTGTGCTAAAGTCAAGCGGCAATGATATCACTGGCGCTGAATGATAACAGCATAAGGTAATCCTAGACTTGTCGCATATAAATTGACTTCATGGTTATCTTAGAAAGAACGGTAACGCGTGTAAACCACGATCAAGTGGGAATGGCTATTTGTTGTGAATACGGAGATAATCTACTGATAATCATAATATCATATTCGTGAGGTAAATTGGCCATATGATTTGCATAGGGAGAAGGGAATTCAAAAGAGGGGCAATCTTGATCAAGTGAAACATTACGAGTTTATTAGCATAAAAAACAAAACACTAATGATTAAATCAATTCAAGGTATCTAAATACTCAACACATTACTATCACGTTATATTTCATTTCATAATATTCTGTTTTACATAATTACTCTGAACTATTGATCTATCGCACATTCCCTCTCTTTATCAAAGCTAAATTTTGTAATCAGTTTAACCCAACTGCAAAAACTGAGCTAACATTATCCTCGAATAAATGCTGTCGACCAGAATACATCCCAAAAGGTTTATCGGACTTACATGAGTAATGATTATCATCCTGATTCTTATTCTAATTTACATTTTGATAGCTGCATCATTGCTATTGTTATCGCGGTTATCATTATCATAAACTTTATTGTTAAACTATTAATATATATGTACTGTTACCATTATCATCATCAATATCATCCTTATTGATATAAAAATTCCTTTTAAAACGATCAATGGCGTCCATAGCCAACTAAAATAATAATGAAACAAAATGAAAACATAATCAGCCATCGACCAAGGATGCTTTCTACTAACCTGTCTCCTATTCTTTAAATAACGAGACAAACACGATCGCAACAGATACCAACTCACCAAAAGCAACAAGAGAAAATAATAAATTCAAAATGTTTCGTCCCCAAAATGCGTCCAGCCTGAGGGAGGAGTAAGGCCGAGTGATATTTACTGTTGTCTTCCCCGTGGCCGACTGGAAGGAAGTCTGGGATCTTTATATTGACTCTGGAAGTTTCTGTTGAACTTTTGGTCGTACGACAAGACTGTTTCCTATCCGTAAGCCTCCTCCATGGGTGGTCTTTATCCAATAATACATATGTGTGTGTGTGTGTGTGTGTGTGTGTGTGTGTGTGTGTGTGTGTGTGTGTGTGTGTGTGTGTGTGTGTGTGTGTGTGTTGTGTGTGTGTGTATGTATATGTGTGTATATGTGTGTGTGTGTGTGTGTTTGTGTGTGTGTGGTGTGTGTGTGTGTGTGTGTGTATGTGTTCCTGTGTGTGTGTGTGTGTGTGCCTGTGTGTGTGTTGTTCCTGTGTGTGTGTGTGTTGTGTGTGTGTGTGTCCTGTGTGTGTGTGTGTGTGTGGTGTGTGTGTGTGTGTTCCTGTGTGTGTGTGTGTGTGTGTGTGTGTGTGTGTGTGTGTGTTGTGTGTGTGTGTGTGTGTGTGTGTGTGTGTGTGTGTGTGTGTGTGTGTGTGTGTGTGTGTGTGTGTGTGTGTGTGTGTGTGTGTGTGTGTTCCTGTGTGTGTGGTTGTGTGTGTGTGTGTGTGTGTGTGTGTGTGTGTGTGTGTGTGTGTGTGTGTGTGTGTGTGTGTGTGTGTGTGTGGTGTGTGTGTGTGTGTGTGTGTGCGTGTATACATAAACATGTATAAATATGTACATACACGCATACACATATACACAAAGACACATATAAAATATAAAAAAGACACATAAATGTGAGTTAATATGTTTCCCTTCGACTTCAAGACAAAAGTAAAATAAAGAACATAAAGGGTGAAAATCATACACGAAGACCTAGAAACATTAACCATATAGCGTCAGCCACTCAACGTTAGTTTATTGCCGAGTGTTTGTGTCGGTTTAAGGCACCAGACACTCTTAAAAAAGGAAAGTTTTTAGTAAAAGTCAATGTGTAATGCATGGGAAAAATAAGACTAGAGTCAGCAGTGTCTTTAGCTGGTTCTCTATCTCCTTCGTCTTTGTCTTTGTCTGTCTTCTTCGTCGTCTTCTTCTTCTCTTCTTCTTCGTTTTCTCCTTCTTCTTCGTCGTCTTCGTCGTTTCCTTCTTCTTCGCCTTCTCCTTCTTCTTCGCCTTTCTTTTTTTTCTTCAGTCTCTTTATCTCTTTTCTCTTTCCCTTTGTCCTTTTTTCTATCTCGTTCTCCGTCTCCGTCTCTCTCTACCTATCTATCTGTTCATCTTTCCCTTTATTTCATCCTTTTTTAATCCTTTTTCAAGGTGGGAGGAAATTTTTCCCCTGGCTTTCGAAGTTGACAGTCTTTGAGAAGGAGCAATAAAAGACCTTCCTCCCCCTCCCCTCCCCCTTCCCCTACCTACCACCTCCCCACAACAGATTCCTGCCCACCCTCTCGACCCGAGCCCCTACCCCACCCCACCCCAAATAACGGGGCTACCAAACCCCCTCATTCTAACCCTCTGGCCTATCCACCAACCCCTCCTCCTGTCCACCCTCCCCGTTCCCCTGCAACCTATCCACCCAGTCCACCCTCCCTCCACCCTCTCACCCCCCATCCCCCCTCTAACCCAGCCATTCGCTTCTCCACCCTCCCACCCTCACCCCCCTCTAACCCAGCCACTCGCTCCTCCAACCCTCTCACCCCCTCCACCCTTCTAACCCAGCCACTCCTCCACCCCTCTAGCCCTCCACTCCTCTTCCCCCTCCCCCCACCCCACCCTCCCTCCTCTCCCACCCTCCCAACCATCCTACCCCTCCATCCCCTCCACCCAGCCCTCCCGAGACACACAGCCCTGCGGAGAGCACGTTAATTACAAGGGGCTCCGCTGAAACCATCTTCGGCCGCAGTGAAAAGGGGAACGTAGGGATGCGCGCTGGGGTTGTGTCGCTCCTGGTGCCAAAACGAGTGCCATCGACCCTGCCAATGCCGACCGCGATAACTACAGGGGGTTTAGAACTTGTATTTTTTCTTTTCTTTTTTTCTTTGACAAGTATATACATACATACACATTCATATACAAACATACATACATACTCTTCGTCTCTCTCTCTCTCTCTCTCTCTCTCTCTTCTCTTCTCTCTCTCTCTCTCTCTTCTCTCTCTCCTCTCTCTCTCTCCTCTCTCTCTGTGTGTGTGTGTGTGTGTGTGTGTTGTGTGTGTTGTGTCGCGCGCACGCGCGTGTGTGCTGTGTACCTTACGTCCGACCCTGCGGTGCTGTTTGGTACAGTGGATGGTAACCCGGTCATTCCTTGCACATAAGAGGAAGATTCAGAAACAAATAAAAACAGACATGTCACAGCAAAGAATATCCATTCTTTAAACTAAATATCTCCCCCCCCCCTCTCTCTCTCTCTCTCTCTCTCTCTCTCTTCTCTCTCTCTCTCTCTCTCTCTCTCTCTCTCTCTCTCTCTCTCTCTCTCTCTCTCTCTTCTCTCTAAACTATGTGTGTGTTTGAGTATGTTTGGGTGTGTGGACTGTGTGTGTGTGTGTGTGTGTGTGTGTGTGTGTGTGTGTGTGTGTGTGTGTGTGTGTGTGTGTGTGTTGTGTGTGTGTGTGTTGTGTGTGTGTGTGTGTGTGTGGTGTGGTGTGTGTGTGTGTGTGTGTGTGTGTGTGTGTGTGTGTGTGGCGCGCGCGAGCGCGCGTGGCGTGCTGTGCAGTGCTGACCTACGTTCAACCTGCGCGCTACCAGAGGATGGTAACCCCGTCATTCCTTACACATAAGATAGTGAGGCCCACCATGAATATGGGGTTTCTTGTTTCTGGAGGGTTTTTTGAAGCATCATAAAACTGTAGATAATGGACTACCCATCCCTGGCATGCTGCCAGGGATACTGTTAATACATCCTGAAAATTTCAGGTTATTGGGATACTTAGTTGGCGAGATATCAGTCCCTGAAAATGGCTCAAAGTGTGATTTTCAGTAGATTCCAAAAAATTTTAAGTCCAGTGTCCAAACCCAAATTCAGAAAAATTCAAGAAAATGGTTCGATTTTTTACAGAAAATGCTCTTTGGGTGTTAAAAACCACATTTCAGGCCTGTTTTTGCAGAATGGTAATTAGGAAGGCCCCAAAAAATGCCACGCCCACTTTTACGCAAATTGCCACTGTAGCCATTTTTGATGGACAATATCTTGCAAACCAAAAGAGCTATTTGAGTGGAATTTCAGACAGAATTTGAACATGACCCATAAATCAATAAATCAAACAGGACCTACAGTATGGGCATGTGTCACATGCCCATACTGATGTCATTCGCAGCAGATGTGATTTGCTGCTGAAGGATATTTAGACCAATTTGATTGAAGATATCTTTTAAAAAATCACACAAAGGGCATCAAAACACAACAGAATCATAGGTAAATAATGTACACTAGCAATGTACAACTAATATGCACAGCCAATACATAGGATTGACAGACGATTAATTTCATCGAATTTCACTTGAACCAAAACAAAAAACTTCGGGAAACCTACTACATACATTCAAACAATACAAATACTAAGCATTTATGTCAGAAACTGACAGTAAGTCTCACGATTCCTCAGATATTTAGCAGCAACAAGCGAGTGATCGTTCGGTGTGCGAGTGTAAACAAAGGGGTCATGGGCGCCGCCATCTTGGATATGTTAAGCATTCTCGCTCGGACGGAGGCCGACACTTTTCAATCAAATGTTTGGCGTGGAATCTCAATATTTCTTACTGGAATTAGGTCCAAATGATCTTGAGTATGTATTATAACAACTGTTCATCGCGCTCTGTGACACTCGCACGGACTTCGACAGTATTCAAGTTTTACTTATCCATTTCTAAACGCGGCTGAAGCATTCGAAGAGCGACTCGAAGAGCGACCCATGACCAATTAGAAAAACCAAATTTCATTGGCTAAAATTTTGAAACGCCCACACACAAAGCCAATGAAATGGCAGGTTTTATCCCTCATTCACAGGGTTACTCGACTGACCACGAGGCGCGCCCTTGCCACCTGATGACGTCATCAGCCCGGTAAGACAGAAGTGTGAAAAATGGCATAATAAAAACGCAATTAAATACATGTTTTCGTGGATATATTTTATTGAAATTTTCAGACAATAGTCAGAACGATATATATTTAATGTATGCTAGAAAAAAAAAACTATCTTGGGCAGGTTTGTTCTTAAAGAACAAGATATAGGACACTTTTCGTTTTTCTATCTGTGTGTTTGTGTGTGGTGTGGTGTGTTGTGTGTGTGTTTGCATGGTGTGTGTGTGTGTGTGTGTTGCAGTGTGTGCATGTGTTGCTGCTTGTGTGTGTTGTGCATGTATGTGCTAGTGTGGGTGCATTGTGGTGTGTGTGTGCGGTGCATGTGTGTGTGGTGTGGTTTGTGTGTGTGTGTGTGTGTGTGTGTGTGCATGTGTTGAGTGTGTGTGTGTGTGTGTGCAGTTGTTTGCATGTGGCGGGTGTGTGTGCATGTGTGTTTGCATGTGTGTGTGGTTTGTGTGTTTGCAGTGTGGGTGCGTTTGTGGTGTGGCGGTGTGTGTGTGTGCCGATGTGTGTGTGTGTGTGGATGTGTGTGTGTGTTGTTGTGGCATGTGTGTGTTGCATGTGTGTGTGTGCATATGTTGTGGTGTGTGTGCATGTGTGTGCGTGCATGTGAGGTGTGCGTGCATGTGGTGGGTGATGCATATGTTGTTGCTGTGTTGATGCAGCTGTGTGTATGCATGTTATGTGTGGCTGCATTTGTCATGTGTGTGTGTGTTGGTATGTTGTGTGTGTCGTGTGTGTGTGTGTGTGTGTGTGTGTGGTGTGTGTGTGTGTGTGTGTGTATGTGCCATGTGTATGTGAAAGCATCGTGTATGCGTGTGAGCATTTGTGTATGTGTGTAAGCATTTGTGGCAATGCATGTGTGCATGTGTAGCATTTGTGCATGCTGTGTTATGCATGTGAAGCATGTGTGTATGCGTGTGCAGGCATGTGTGTAGTGCGTGTGCATGGATGTGGTGTATGCGAGTGCAGCATGTGTGTATGCGTGTGCAGGCAATTGTGTATGCCGTGTGCAGGCATGTGTGGTATGCGTGTGCAGTGCTGTGAGGCGTGTGTGTTGGTATGCGTGGTGTGTGTATGCGGTGTGCAGGCAAATGTGTGTATGCGTGTGCAGGCATGGTGTGTATGCGTGTGCAGGATGTGTGTAATGCGTGTGCAGGCATGTGTGTATGCGTGTGCAGGCATGTGTGTAATGCGTGTGCAGGCATGTGTGTATGCGTGTGCAGGCATGTGTGTATGCGTGTGCAGGCATGTGTGTATGCGTGTGCCGGCATGTGTGTATGCGTGTGCAGGCATATGAGTATGTGCGTGTGCAGGCAGTGTTGTATGCGTGTGCAGGCATGTGTGTATGCATGTGCAGGCATGTGGTGTCTGCGTGTGCAGGCATGTGTGTATCGTATGCAGGCCATGATGCGTGTGCAGGCATGTGTGTATGCGTGTGCAGGCATTGTTGCTGGTGAGGGTGTGCACATTGTGTATGCGTATGCAGGCATGTGTGTATGACGTGGTGCAGGCATGTGTGTATGAGCCGTGTGCGGCATGTGTGTATGCGTGTGTGCAGGCATGTGTGTATTGCGTTGTGGCAGGCATGTGTGTATGCGTGTGTGCAGGCATGTGTGTATGCGTGTGCAGGCATGTGTGTATGCGTGTGTGCAGGCATGTGGGTGTATGCGTGGTGTGCAGGCATTGAGGTTATGCGATGTGTGCAGGCATAGTGTGTAGCGTATATGTGCGTGTGGTGCAGGCATGTGTGTATGCGTGTGTGGCAGCCATGTTGTGTATGCCGTGTGTGGGCAGGCATGAAGTGTGATATGCGTGTGATGGCAGAGCATGTGTGATACGCCGTGTGTGCAGGCGACTGTGTGTATGCGTGATGTGCAAGAGCATGTGTGTATTGCGTGAGTTCGCAGGCATGTTGTATGCGGGTGTGGCAGGCAATGTGTCTGTATGCGTGTGGCAGGCATGTGTGTATGCCGTGTGCAGGCCATACTGATGTATCGTGGTAGGTCGAGTTGTATGCCGAGTGTGTAGGCATAAGTGTGTATGCGATGTGTAGGCATGTGTTGTAGTGCGTGTGTAGGCAGTGTTGTATGCGTGTGTAGGGCATGTGTGCGTATTGGATGCACGGAACCATGTATGTGTGAAACACATGTGTCGTATGCGTGTGCAAGCACATGTGTGTATGCGTTATGCCAAGCAATGTTGTGTATGCGCTGTGCAAAGCAATTGTGTATGGGCGAGCCATGGTGACAGAGCATTGTGTGTATGTGTGTGTAAATGATGTCTGTGTATGCGTGTGTTAAGCATGTGTGTATGCGTGTAGTAAGCATGTTGTGCTATTAGCGTGTGTAAATAGCATGGTGTATGCGTGTGAGTAAAGGCATGTGTATGCGTGTGTAGGCAATGTGTGTATGCTGTGTGTGCAGAGCATGTGTGTATGCGTGTGTAAGCAAGTGTGTGTAATGCGTGTTGCAGCATGCTGTGTATGCGTGGTGTAGCATGTGTTATGTGTGTAAAGTATGTGTGTGCGTGTGTAGCATTGTGATGTAAGAGTGTGTAGCATGTGTAGCATGTGTGTATGCGTGTGACGCGTGTAAGTGTGCAAGTTGTGTATGGTGTGTGTATGTGTTAGCTGTGTGTGTGCGGTGTATTGTATTGTGTGTGTTGTGTATGTGTATGCGTGTGTGTAGCATGTGTTTATGCGTGTGCAGAGCATGGTCGTGTGTAAGCATGTGTGTATGCGTGTGTAAGCATGTGGTATGCGTGGTGTAAGTGTGTGTATGTGTGTAAGCATGTGTGTAATGCGTGTGTAAGCATGTGTGTATGCGTGTGTAAGCATGTGTGTATGCGTGTGTGTGGCATGTGTGTGGGGGGGGGGGAGTGTGAGTGTGGGGAGGAGTGTGGAGGGGAGGAGTGTGGAGAGGTGGTGGAGGGGTGTGGTGGGGGTGTGGTGTGTGTGTGTGTGCGTGTTGTGTTTACTGTGTGTGTGTTGTGTGTGTGTCACTGTGTGTTTTAATGTGTGGTGGTATGTGTGTTACAGTGAGTATATGTGTGTTGTGTGTGTGTGTTGTGTGTGTGTGTGTGTGTGTGTGTGGTGTGTGTGTGTGTGTGTGTGTGTGTGTGTGTGTTGTGTGTGTGTGTGTGTGAGTGTGTGTTTCTAAGTCTGTGTTAGTGAGTGTGTGTTGGTATGTGTGTCAGCGAGTGTGTTAGCGTGTGTGTGTATTAGTGTAGATGAAAAATTTCCGTCGCATTTCAACCTTTACGGATGGTATCAAGTGTGCAATGTGTGCACTGTCTGATTCAGTCCATTCTTGTCTTCGTACCTCACAAAAATCACCTGAGAGGAACCTTAATCTAAAATAACTTGCATGTACCCAATTAGCCTAACTGATATAATTTTCCTTTAAAGCTTTTTCTTGCTACGAATAACCATCATGAAATTTCATGCACAAGCGGCACCTGACATCCACTACATATTGTTTGAAACCTCTCGCACAAAGTTCGGAACACAGCGAGTGAGACGAAACGGATGTTATGAATCATAACGCAGTTTCACGTTTCACCAACATAACTTATGACTATGCTGTTGAAACGCGAAAATGCGTGCATATTACAGTAAAACATGTCATGATCTCGTGTTGATACTAGATAGCATACTTGTAAGCAACGTAATAATAATGATGATGCAGATTGGAAACGAGGCATTGACCATCAGTCGATAACGAGCGATTGGTTAAGGTTAGATATTTGTACCAAACAGTTGTATGGGCTACCTCTACATCGTTTACAAGCTTTCAGTCTCTTTATATATCCCATTTTTTGTCGAAATTCGAAGGTTATCTTGACAAAAAAAAAAAAAAAAACGTTAATTTAAATGCTAACGATTATTAAAAAAAAAACGATAATGGCAGTGTTTAGTGCAGACACCATGATAATCTCTGGCAGAGCTAAATTGATATCGAGCCTAACGACTGCCACCTAGTCGTAACATTTCAAACCGAAATAACTGCCGTCTCGTAGGATGAGTTCAACATTCATCAAAATCGGTATATTCTAACACATCATTACTGACAATCATTAACATACATACTAGACTCACGTTAAAGAATATAATAGTGAAATTTATGCTAACAATACAGTATTTATGGCAGCTTACCGTTTTCATCGAAGTTAGGGAAACACGTGGCCATGAGATGATAACCTCAGTTCCAGATTTTCACTATTTACACTGATATTTCACTACACTTTCACATGATATTATTTTCAACACGGAGCAAACACTAATGCACTTCACCAAAACACAATAGAGTTAATACACAGCACAAGAACACAGAAAAAAACACTAAAACCCGATAAATTTAACGCAACGACCGACACACACGCACTGGAAAGTAAACTGAGCTTCCGTCGTGTTATTTTGACGGGGTTTCAATTTGACTTTTTTATTTGTAAATCGGAAAAAAATAAAACTACATTTTTTAACGATAAGGGTTGATTAAGACAAGATTTTTTTGAGGGCGGGTTGACAGGTGATAAATGAAGAAATATAAATCAAGATAAAAAATTAAGCTACGAAAAGTAATTTCGTTTTCTGTCGTTGGCTGTATAATTCAAGTCATGTGTTGAGAGATTCGTAGGGAACGTAATAACTTCATTTCTTCCTACGCTTGAAGATGAAAGCTAATTTTCACAAAGGCTCTCCTAAAGGGCGTAATCATGTGTCCTTTTATTCTGCGAAATTCTTGAAGGGTCGTAATTATCTAGAATTTTCCGTTTCTTCGTGGCGTCACTTTTTTTCTCTCTTCTTTTTTCTTCTTCTTTTGCTTCTTCTCCTCTTCTACCTTCTCCACTTCGTTTGGGTTATTGATCATTCAAACTGTTTTTCAAAATTCTAATGTTATGAAAAAAAATCCGTAAATAAGGCACTTTCTTGAATTACTATATAGGCCTATATCACAATATGCTATATAAGAGAAAGATATATAGCTGGATAGACAGACATTTAGACAAGCAGAAAGAAAAAATTATATAACGATATATATAGAGATTCGTTGGTAGACAGATACACAAATATATTTATATTTCCGCATCTATATGCGAGTGGTGTGGTGTGTGTGTGTGTGTGTGTGTGTGTGTGTGTGTGTGTGTGTGTGTGTGTGTGTGTGTGTGTGTGTGTGTGTGTGTGTGTGTCTGTAGAGATATATAGACAGATAGTCAGCCAGATGCATACGTATGAGTACGTATACAGTATATGTGCGCGTATATATGCTTGCTCGCATAAGCGTGTGTATACATGAATATACGTACAAGCGAATTACACTAGATTATTATGTTGCTATCATGATTAACTTTATAAATTATGTATTTCTCAGACGCCTTGCAAAGAACATTTGTTCAGGACACGCGGGAATGTATATGTATGTGTGTTTCTATGAATATGCGTATAAAAATTTAAAGAAGGTTAATTTACTCATTTTGATCTGATTAATTCTGGGAATTGGTGTATACTTTACATATCTCAAACTTTTTATCAAGACGCGTATATATGAATTTACATAACTAGAATCACAAAGAGAAGTTGACATTTTGATAAAAAAAAGGTACATAACACATATGAATCACACATCCACACACGTGTAAGCGTCCTTGTTATGAACTGGTAATCACATACTTGCTTTTGTGTTATGGATTATTATTCTCTCTCTCTCTCTCTCTCTCTCTCCCTTCCTCCCCTCCTCCCTCCCTCGCTCCCTCCCTCCTCCTTCGCACCTCCCTCCTCTCTCTCTCTCTCTCTCTCTCTCTCCTCTCTCTCTCTCCTCTCTCTCTCTCTCTCTCTCTCTCTCTCTCTCTCTCTCTCTCTCTCTCTTCTCTCTCTCCTTCCTTCCCTCCCTCCCTCCTTCCTCCTTCCCTCTTTCTCTTTCCCTCATTCCCACACCCTCCCTCCCTCCCTCGCTCCTCCGTCCTTCTCTCTCTCTCTCTCTCTCTCTCTCTCTCTCTCTCTTCTCTCTCTCTCTCTCTCCTCTCTCTCTCTCTCTCTCTCTCTCTCTCTCACTTCCTCACTCTCATCGTTTAACTCGTTTTTGCAAATTTCATAGATGGAGAAAATTCTGGAAGAACAGGCCACATTTACCTTACATTTCGATACCGCAAATGTAGTTAATTTCTATTCCAATCGTTTTATTGTCCTTTTTGTATTGTTACTCGATGTCTGAATATCTATAGGCCTATTTATTTTCAAATTCCTATTTGCCCATCCGTTCCGGTTTCTCTTTTTCTTTCTCTTTTTTGTTCTTAATTGTCACTCATTACCAAAGTCGTGGAGGAAGAAAATATATGCAATCGCCTCCTTCGAGAACGCCAGTGGTATTTATAAAACTTTTGAAACTATTCCCCACGATAAAGAACGCTTACAAGTAGTTACAGTGTCCATAAAGGAAATGCACCTTCAAGACAGGGAGACAAATTTCCAATTATCTGCAGAAGTTTCCTGAGGTCTGTAGCCAATCCTTCTCGACTCGATCTTAAGGGCAAGTTCGTCCAAGTAATCATAATTTTTCCTCTTCTTTCCTTTCCCCTTCCCCCCTCTCTCCTCTTCTCTCTCTCTTTCTCTCTCTCTCTCTCTCTCCTCTCTCTCTCTCTCTCCTCTCTCTCTCCTCTCTCTCTCTCTCTCTCTCTCTCCTCTCTCTCGCTCTCTCTCTCTCTCTCTTTGTTTTCTTCATTTTCCGAGCGTGTGTCTTTGTAAAATATGTTCGTGTGTGTTTAGCTGTGCGTGATTGTATGTGTGTGCTGGCGTATGTAGGTTACTCGTATGTGCGTCCATGTGTACATAGGTACGTCCTTGTGTGTACGTGATGCGCATTTAGTCCGCCGATGAAAGATGGCCTCAGCCGATCTCGAGACCAAGGAACCACGCGCCCACGACGGGGTTCATTAGCGTGTTCCTGGAGAAAAGAGGTCAAGAATCCTTTTCCTCGCATTGGATAAAGCAAAGATGGTAACGGCGGCCTTGCGGGCTTAGGACTTGGAGGATCGCCTGGAGAGGGCGCTGGAGGAGTCCTAAGAGGCTATTGGTCCTGGGGAGTGAAGAGAGAAGACGACCTCGCATAAATCAGATGCTCCACCCCTCTCCACACCCCCTTCCCCTGCCCTTCTCCCTATCCCCCCCCCCACGCACAAACGCGCAGCCCGACCGACTCGACTCTCTCTCGTGTCGCCCTCCCTGCCCTCCCCCTCCGCCCCCCCCTCACCCTTGGTGCTACCTTTCTCTCTCCCACTCCCTCTTACTATATATATATATATATATATATATATATATATATATATATATATATATATATTTATATATATATATATATAAATATATGTATATATATATATATATATATATATCATATATGTATATGTGTGTGTGTGTGGTGTGTGTGTGTGTGTGTGTGTGTGTGTGTGTGTGTGGTGTGTGTGTGCGTGCTGTGTGTGTGTGTGTATGTATGTGTATATATATATATAATATATATATATATATATATATATATATATATATATATATTATATATATAATCTTTATATCTATCTGCCTACCTACTTATCTTCTTTCTATCTATTCTCTTTTTCTCTCTTTCTCCTTTTCATAGTAAGCTTCCTCTGCCCTTTGATTGTCACTTAATTACTCACTTTAACAAGTTTAGTGCAAGAGAGAGACAGAGAGAATTAGAGTAGAAGGAAGGAGGAAGGGAAACGACATAAAAGATAAGGAAAAAGCAGAAGAGGGAAAGGGAATAGGAAGTACATCAGGAGAATAAATATGGTAATTACCTTTCATATCAAGAAGGGAATTTGATTGATAGATTTGTGATGACTAATAACAGGAGGACAGACT
>NW_020871022.1:101174-103674 GCF_003789085.1 Penaeus vannamei | reverse complement strand
CATGAAATCCTTTATGCCAAGAATATGAATATTTAAAGCGTTTTGTTAAAATATTCAAACAAGGGGATCGGGAAAGAAATGTAGCACTTTATTTTTTATCTTTGACTCGGAATACCGGAAAATGGAAATAAACTTATTTTCTTCGAGTTTTATGTCTAGTCTATATGAAGTCTGATATTTAACTCGGCATTTGCCTTACGGAAATAATTCATGCAAAGATCGTAGACGAGGTTGCAAAATATGCCTGTGCAAGATGAATTATTCTCGCGATAACATTTTAGGTAATCTTTCTTTTCATTAATAATCACCGTCATCATCGTCGCCATCGTGGTCTTTCTTATATATTACTGTTATCATTTTCATTATTAGCTACCATTATCATGATTATATTTTTTTCTATTCAGATCATCATCATATCATCATCATCACATCATCATCATCATCATCGTCATCATCATGGTGATCCTCCTCCTCATCATCATCATGTCTCATCATCATCATCATCGTCATCATCATGTCATCCTCATCCTCATCATCATCTCATTATCATCATCATCATCGTCATCATCATTATCATTATCATTATCATTATCATCATTATCATTATCATCATCATCATCATCATCATCATCGTCATCATCATCATCCTCCTCATCATCATCATCATCATCATCATCATCATTATCATCATCATCATTATCATCATTATCATCATCATCATCATCATCATCATCATCACATCATTATCATCATCATCATCATCATCATCTACATCTTAATCTTAATCATGATTATTGTTATTATTTTTTTTTATCATTTTTATTTTTATCATCATCATTATATCAATAGTAAAATATAAGAATAATACCAATATGCGCAATAATATTGAGAATAATTGTAATGTGATAATAACAATAATGATTATAATGATGTTTAATTAGGAACGATAATAATAATAATAATAATAATAATAATAATAATAATAATAAATAATATATAAGATAGTAATAATAATAATAATAATAATAATAATAATAACAATGATGATAACAAAATAATGGTGAAAAGGATTGTGATAATAAAGATAAAGAAAATATAATGATAAAACAACAACAACAACAACCAAACAACAACAAGATAGAAAAATAACAGTAACAGCAATGATATAATATGATATAATACCTACCAGACCTGTGCAAATCCGTGGAACAAACACTAAGTGGGAGGTACGCTGTCCTTCTTCTTTCACCTCTTTCCTTCTTCCTTCCTCCTCTCTCCTTCTTCTCCTTACTCCCCCTTTCCCTTTCCCATTCCCGTCCGCTCTCTCTCCCATATGCAACTGGGATGGACCATGTTATATGGCAATGATATTTTGTTCATTTATGTAGTGTTATTATCATTGTTCATTTATTTTTTATCATTGATATTATTACTATTTTTTAGGCTGATAATGATATCATTGTCATTATTTTTTGTTTATCTATTGCCGTTGTTATATTTGTTGTTATCGTTATTACTACTAACGTTGTTCTTCACAGCAACAAAAGATAATGATAATTATAACAATAATCATATATGATGATCATAATGATGATGATAATGATAGTGGTAACAATAATGATAAAAATGATAATTATTGTTGCTGTTTTTACTGATATTATATCAATATCAATTTATTTTAATTTTTTTGTGTATCTAGTTTCATCATTTACTTATTTACTGATCAGTATAATATTCATTTATTTCCCTACTTATTGATTTACTTACTTATCATTAACATATATATCTATTATCAGGATTATTATTATTATTACTGTTAGTAGCTATCATTATCATTATTACTGCTATCATTGTTATAATCGTGATTATTATAACTGCAATGATTATAATCGTCATTATAATAACTATCATTGGTATTATTATCGCCATCATTATCATTGTTATCATTATCACACTCATCATAACTGCTATTACTTTTATCATCAATATTGCTATTATTATCATCATTTTCCTTATTATTATGATTATCATTGCTGTTATTATGAATACCATGATTTTATTACTAGAGTAGTAGTAGTAGTAGTAGCATTTTTATTGTAATAATTTATTTACTGAATTTTTTTCGCTGCGTTTTATTTATTTTTTATTTATTTATTTATTTTTATAAGGCGCTGTTCGCGGATTCCCAGAATGGTTAATGGTCAAAAATATAAATGTACCTGATATTGGAGGTCATACAGCATCATGATTAAGCAGTGGCGAGAAAGTTAAAAATGTGTTAACGATTATGACAAAATACGTTGGAGGTGAAAGGGTGTTGAGCGCAGTAGGTAAGTATGGTCGTGAAAGGGGTGAAGAGGGAGAGCAAACGGAGGACGAAGGCCGTTCTGAACACACAAAGCCAGCCTTTCATCCTTTCAGCACGGATCTCAAACGCTAGGATGTGGACAGAAGTGGGTGAAGGAGAGAAGGAAAAGGAAAACGGAGAGAGGGAGAGAAA
>NW_020871022.1:85000-92500 GCF_003789085.1 Penaeus vannamei | reverse complement strand
AACACAAACCACAAAAAACATTATACCCACCTCTGTACATAACACGATTAGTCTCGTCTGCATGCTTGGCGTATGCTTCCTTCCGCCCTGAAATGTCTTTATTTTTTTCTAATCCACTAATCTAAGGAAGGATTTTTGCATGAGAGAAGCACCTGTGTAGGGATTTTGCATGAGGAAACACCTGTGTAGGAATTTTGCATGAGGGAATATGTGTAGGAATTTTGCATGAGGAAGCACCTGTGAAGGAATTTTGTCATGAGGGAAGCACCTGTGTAAGGATTTTGTCATGAGGAAGCTGTGAAGTAATTTTGATGAGGGAAACCACCTGTGAAGGATTTTGCATGAGAGAACCCTGTTAGGATTTTGCATAACACACCTGTGTAGGATTTTTGCGTGAGGGAAACACCTGTGAGAGAGAGGAGCACTTGTGAGGAATTTTGCATGAAGAGCATACCTGTGTAAGGATTTTGCGTGAGAGAACTGTGAGGGAATTTTTCATGAGAAACACCTGTGAAGGAATTTGCATGAGAGAATCTGTGTAGGATTTTGCGTGAGAACAAACACCTGTGTAGGATTTTTTGCTGAGAGAACACCTGTGAGGAATTTTGCGTGAGAGAAAACTGTGAAGAAATTTTGAGAGGAAACACTGGAAGGAATTTGCATGGAAACACTGTGTAGGATTTTGCATGAGGGAAACACCTGTGAAGGAATTTTGCATGAGGGAAACACCTTGTAGAATTTTGCATGAGGGAAACACCTGTGAAGGAATTTTGCATGAAGGAACACCTGTGAAAATTTTGCATGAGGGAAACACCTGTGAAGGGATTTGCCTGTGTAGGGATTTTGCATAAGCACCTGTGTAGGGATTTTTGCGTGAGGGAAACACCTGTGAAGGAATTTTGTCATGAGGGAAGCAGAGAATTTTGCTGAGAATACTGCGTGAGAGAAACCTGGAATTTTGCATGAGGGAAACACCCATGAGGGAACATGTGAAGGAATTTGTTATGAAGAAACTTGTGTAGGAATTTGCATGAGGAAACACTGTGAAGGAATTTGCTGCCTACAGATTTTGAGGGCGATTTGATGATGAGAGAACACTGTGTAGGGATTTGCGTGGAGAAACCTGTGAAGGAATTTTGCATGAAGGAAACACCTGCTCATCAGGATATGAGCTGCATGATCCTCCGGAAATTCGTTAGATTGCAATTAATATGATTCGTTGATTATAATTAATATGATTCGGTTTATGATGAGATTCTAGAGTTGAGAGTGAATGGCATTTTGTGCGGATTTGCTCTGCGTATGTGGCGGGCGAAGGGGAATCGTCATGCGGATATGACAGGCACGGAAGTAGGTTGATGGCGCGTCATGCAGTGTCGCATGTTGAGTTACGTTTTTTTCTCTCTCTCATAAATAACCCGTATGTATTGTACTGTATTATTATGTGATGTAATGGGGCATACATACACCGCAACCGACACACACACGACAACATACCCAGAGCACAACACGCACATCCGCATACCAACAAAAAAAAAATACCAGAGCACACACAACACACACACACACACACCACACACACACACACACACACACACACACACACACACACACACACAACAAAGTGCGTTGGCATGTAACACGATCATAGGACTCAAAGTTAATAAAACATTATCCAAAACAACATCAATCACGAACATGTGTAATCATTAAGGGTCAGATGGTATAATTAGATCCATTGGGTTCGATTAGAAAAAAAGAAAGACGATTAAATAGTCAGATTTGATCAAATATATTAAATTAAATATATTGAATTAGATATATTAAATTAAATATATTGAATTAGATATATTAAATTAAATATATTGAATTAGATATATTAAATTAAATATATTAAAAAATTAGATAGTCAGATTAAATTAGATATATTAATTAAATATATTAGATTAAATATATTAAAAGTAAATAGTCAGATTAATTAGATAGTTCAATGTACATTTTCTTTTGTCTTCTCTCCTTTCTATCTCCACTCTTTGCCCTTTGTCCACTCTATTTACCTTTCCCTTTCGCTATTTTTCTTCCTCTCTCCCTCCTCCCCTTTCGTTATCTTGCTCTTCTTCCTCGCTCCCTTTCGGCATTTTCGTCTCTCTCCTCTTTCTATTTCACTGTCCTATTCTTCTTTTCTAATTTCCTCCCTTCCTCTTTCTCCCTTCCCTCCTTTCTCTCTATCCTTCCTCCTTCCTCCCTCTCTTCCCCTTTTCCCCCTCCTATTCCTTTACCCTGCCCTTTCCTACCTCTTCCTCTTCCCTCCTGCCCCTTCCCTCCCTCTCTTCCTTTACCCTCCCTTCCCTCTCTATCCCTACCTTTCCTCTTTCCCCCTTCCCCTCCCTTCCCTTCCTTCCTTTCCCTTCTCATCTCCTTCCTTCCCTTCCCCTTTCCCTTTCCCCTCTCC
The DNA here is from genome assembly GCF_003789085.1 of Penaeus vannamei. Classification (NCBI taxonomy): domain Eukaryota; kingdom Metazoa; phylum Arthropoda; class Malacostraca; order Decapoda; family Penaeidae; genus Penaeus; species Penaeus vannamei. The sequence continues at coordinate 90,048 of NW_020871022.1, read as the reverse complement.
TCCTCTTAAAACGGACTAGTGAGGGCCAGTGCCAAACACGATATCCGACAGCCATACAGTGCCACTTTGGCACTCTCACTTACCTGTATTGATTTCAGAGCAAACACCGCCATGGTAAATATTTTCCTAGTATTTTTTTTTTCTCTCTCTCTATCTCTCTATCTCTCTCTCTGACTTTCTCTGTCCGATTTTTCTCTCTCTCGCTCTCTCTCTCTTCTCTCTCTCTCTCTCTCTCTCTCTCTCTCTCTCTCTCTCTCTCTCTCTCTTCTCTCTCTCTCTCTCTCTCTCTCTCTCTTCCTCCCTCCCTCTCCCTCCCTCCCTCCCTCCCTCCCTCCCTCTCTCTCTCTTACCTATCTATCTATCTATCTACCTATATATCTTTCTTTCTATCTTTCTATCTCCCTATGACCTTGCTTACTAATCGAGAAAAAAATATTACATGGTTGAGTTTCCTCGGAATGTGTCAGACAAATTGTGTTTACTTTTTCTTACTTTCATCTACTTTATTTTTCTCTCTTTCTTACAATTTTGATGAATCATGTTATTTGATTTTCGTTCTTCTTTTGTCTGTCTTTCTCTTTTCGTCTTTTTAATTTTTTTTACCTACCAATCTAAGTTTCTACTATATATATATATATATACATATATATACATATATATATATATATATGTATATAATATATATATATATATATATATATATATATATATATATATATATATATATATATATATATATATATATATATATATATATATATATATTATATAATATATATAATATATATATATATATTATAATATATTATACTATACCCTATGCATATATATAATATATATTATTATATATATATATACATATATATATATATATATATTATAATAATATATAGAGAGAGAGAAGAGAGAAGAGACGAGACGAGGAGAGTAGTTAGAGAGAGAAACGAGAGGGAGAGAGAGAGTAGAGAGAGAGAGAGAGCGAGAGAGAGATATGTGTGTGTGTGTGTGTGTGTGTGTGTGTGTGGTATGTGTGTGTTCATGTTTTTGTGTGTGTGGTTGTGTTGTTGTGTGTGTGGTGTGTGGTGGTGGTGTTATACATGTATATGTATATAGTATAATAATATATATATATATATATATATTATACATATATTTTATTACTATATTTATAGAGAGAGGGAGAGAGAGAGAGATAAGGACTGAGAGAGAGAAAGAGAGAGAGAAGAGAGACGAGACCAACCGAGAGAGAGAGAGAGAGAGAGATTTTTTCTTCGTCTTTTTTTCTATATACATACCATATATATATAAAGAAATCAGAGGAACTGGGACGACTTAAAACGATGATAGATCGGACGGTGAGATAAATATTAATATATTTATATATATATATATATATACTATATATATATATATATATATATTATCCATCCATCCGCTCCGATTCTATCATCTTAAGTCGTCCCAGTTCCTCTGATCTCTTTGACATTTTCAAAACTATATTCTGAAAGAAAAATATTCTAGTTTTACTCACAAGTGAAAAACACACATCTCTCACATGTATATCTCAGTCAGAATTAAAGCAGTCATGACCAATCTCCCCTCCCCCCTGGCGCCCCACCCTTTCCCCTTGGCTACCCTCCCCTGTGGTCTTGGTCCCTGTTGCCATTTCCCCCCCCCTTTGTTTTCCCCACTCCCCCCCGTTTTTGTTATCCTGTGACCAATCCCCCTCCCTGTGACCCAATCCCCCCTCCTGTTTCAACCCCCCCTCCCATGTTACCAACCCCCCCCTCCTGGACACCCCCCTCCCACCAACCCCCCTCCCCCCTGGCTTGTACCCCTGTGACCAACACCCCCCCTCCTGTTGCCAACCCCCCTCCCCCTCATTTGTACCCCTTTGACCAAACCCCCCCTCCCCCCTTCCCTGTGGCCTTGGTACCCCTCTCCTCCCCCCCACCTCCCCTCTTCCATCGACAAAGGGGGAAAATAAACGCCCTAGACTGGAAATGGCGGGCTGGGCGTGGTTATCTATTCGCGCGGCTTGCAGGTGGACCGCGAATATTTTTTTTGAAATGAGTGGAACGGCTGCCGCAAAAATTTCTCGGGGATCGGAAAGATGCGGCAAAATTTCTCAGAAGATTGGAAGGGGATTGCGCAATTTTTTTTTTAAGTTTAAAGGGTTGCGCATTTTTTTTAAAGGATTGGAAGGGTTGCGCATTTTTTTTTTTTTAAGGATTGGAAGGGTTGCGCAAAATTTCTCAAGGATTAGAAGGGTTGCGCAATTTTTTTTAAGGATTGGAAGGGTTGCGCAAAATTATATCATCATTCCGATGACCTCGTGAAATTTCTCAAAAACTGCGCAAAATATCAAAATCATCATAATGACCGCATAAGATATCTCAAAGATATGTGATAGTTGCGCTAAAAAAATTCCCAGCGACTGTAAAAGTGGCGCAAAATATATCATAGATCAAAATAACAGCCTCCTAAGTTGTGTCTATGACCGTATTGGCGTCGCTAAATTTCTCTGCGAATTTTAGTGACTAAATAAAGTCATTTTTAGCAGTTCTGAATATTCTTAACCCAGTTTTAAGAATAGTATCATCAAGCATAAAGAATGGTTTCCAGTCTTATCCATTCCGAGTATATGTGTGTGTGCTTCCCTACATACGTTTTATGTGTATGTATAATGAATAAATAAATAAATATACATATTGTGAAATGTTGATATACACTAAGTTTTCACTGATTATCGAAAAATATTTCATGTAAAGTTTTCATACACAACAAGATTTCCAAAGAATGTTACTCTCTAAATAACACAGAAAACCCGAAAATTCAGTCTTAATATTACTCTCTTCGAACAACAATTTTGAATTCTAAACAGAGTAAAATATGAGCTGTAAATTATGATAATTTAAATCTAACTCAGGGTCATATGTCAACATTATTTCCTGGTGTATTTATCAAGTAATCAATAACACGGATTAATATATAAAAAAATAGTCAAATCTTACTAGATATAATTCACAACAGACAGATATATGTATATATATATATATATATATATATATATATATTATATATATAATATATATATAATATATATATATTTTTTTTTTTTTTTTTTTTTTTTTTTTTTTTTTTTTTTTTCGAGGAATCGGCTATAACTGAGTTAATAAAAAGTAAATACACAAAACTACCACCAACCCGGACACACCCGAGTACTAAACAATTTTCAGAAAATCTCCGACAGTACTTTTTTTTCTTAATCCCATTAATTTAAGCTCTGCATTCCTTGTTTTCCGTACTTAAATTTCATTTTGCTGATCAAAAATTGGTGACACAAAAGGAATGCTAGATTGCAAAGATACAAAGATATAAAACTACAAAATGCGAAAGTGTTGAATGGTAAATATTAATCATGTCAATCAATTCTCATGACAATATATATATATTATATATAATATATATATATATATATATATTATATATATATACGTGTGTGTGTGTGTGTGTGTGTGTTGTGTGTGTGTGTGTGTGAGTGAGTGTAAGTGTAAGTGTAAGTGTGAGTTGAGTGTGAGTGTAAGTGTGTGAGTGTGATGAGTGTATATGTGTGTATTTGTGTGTGTGTACATGTGTCTCTTTCTTTATCTTTCTTTCTTTTTTAACATAAGAGGAATTCAAGTGAAACAAGATAACCTACACATAAATAAACATGCCAAACACCTGAAAAAAAAAATAATAATAATCTGCCAATGTGAATCTTACCGACGAACCGCACTCCACTCATCACAAATCCCAACACGAAATCCCCCCCCCCCCCTTTGCCATCCATCAACTATTATCAAACCGTAAAATGGTAATTATTAGACGAAATACAACTTTATCAGACCAGATATATAAAACTCCGTCTCTATTCTCCATCTGCGCGTCTTCTCCTTTATTCCTGTGTCTTTAATCCTCTTTTTTTGTGAAATTTAAGAAATTAATCGTCGGATTTTTGGGCGTTTGATATTTAGCGTCAAATCAGAAACATATAAATAAGAATTTTTAAACTAAAACTTAGATTATCCTAAGATCTTGCTGTGATGAAAGTGTGATTGTTCGTGTGTGTGTGTGTGTGCGTTGTGTGATGTGTGTGCGTGTGTGCGTGTGTGTGCGTGTGTGTGTAGTGTGTGTGTAATGAGTGTGTGCGCTCGTGTGTGTTGGGTGTGTGTTGTGTGTGTGTGTGTGTGTGCGTTGTTATGTGTTGAGTGTGCGTGTGTGTGTGTGTTTGTGTGTGGTGTGTGTGTGTGCATGGTGTGTGCATGTGTGTGCTGTGCATGTGTGTGTGTGTGTGTGTGTGCGTATGTGTGCGTGTGTGTTTGTGTGTGTGTGTAGGAAACGTGCTAATGTCAGCAGATTTTTGGAGATTTTACAGATAAGTGGTTGAAAGATTCTCAGCGATTGAAATGGCAAATATATCTCGTGAAATCCTATTGTTTTGACGCCGGGATGACGTTCTATCCCGTCAATGGTAGACCTTATCCGTCATACATACATATATAGATAGATATTGATTGAATTGATGGATGGAATTGATGACTGATTGATGATTGATGGATTGATTGATTGATTGATGGATGATGATTCGATTGATTGATTGATTGATGGATTGATTGATTGATTGATTGATTGAGTTGATAGATAGATTAGATAGAATGGGATAGGAGGTAGATAGATAGATAGATAGATAGATAGATAGATGGTAGAAGATATAGATAGAATAGAGATAGATAGGTACAGATAGATAGATAGGTAGATAGATAGATAGATAGATAGATAGAGATAGATATAGAATAGATAAGAATAGATAGATAGATAGATATAGAAGAATAGATAGATAGATTAGATAGATAGATAGATAGATAGATTAGATAGATAGATAGATAGATAGATAGATAGATAGATAATAGATAGATATTAGATAGATAGATAGAGTAGATAGATAGATAGATAGATAGATAGATAGATAGATAGATAGATATAGAAGATAGATAGATATTGAT
>NW_020871022.1:57500-60000 GCF_003789085.1 Penaeus vannamei | reverse complement strand
AAGAAAAAAGAAGAGAGAGAGAGAGAGAGAGAGAGAGAGAGGAGAGAGAGAGAGAGAAAGAGAGAGAGAGAAGAGAGAGAGAGAGAGAGAAAGAGGAGAGAGAGAGAGAGAGAGGAGAGAGAGAGAGAGAGAGAGAGAGAGAGAGAGAGAGAGAATGCCACCAGATCCGGTTTATCTTCGTCGTAATAAAGCTGTTTAATTACTTGATTTGTCTAAATGCCGTCTCGTAGAATTTTTTCTTTCTTTTTTTTATCTACGCAATTAATACTTTTATTTCTGACACATTTTTTTCTAATTATCAAAAAAACATACACTCATACTTCACCAACACACGCAATTATCAGTAAAACACATACACAAACACACACACAACACTCACACAACACACACACACACACACATCAATATCAATAAAACACACACACACACACTGAGAGAGAGAGAGAGAGAGAGAGAGAGAGAGAGAGAGAGAGAGAGAGAGAGAGAGAGAGAGAGAGAGAGAGAGAGAGAGGAGAGAGAGAGCGGGAGAGAGGGCGATAGAGAGAGAAAGAGAGGGAGCGAGCGAGCGAGAGAGAGAGAGAGAGAGAGGAGAGAGAGAGAAGAAGAGAGAGAGAGAGAGAGAGAGAGAGAGAGAGAGACAGACAGACAGAGAAAGAGAGAGAGAGAAAGAGAGACAGAACGAGAGAGAGAGAAAGAGAGAGATTAGACAGAGAGAGAGAGAGAGAGAGAGAGAGAGAGAGAGAGAGAGAGAGAGAAAGAGACAGAGACAGAGACAGAGACAGAGAGAGAGAGAGAATTACAAATACGCATAGTAACAGACTAAATCACAAACATATTTCCATACAGATGCTTACGTTGTTATAAGCACTTCCGAGAACTAGAAACAGTAAGTATTTCCTGAAGACTTGCGATGAATATTAAAGATGTGGTTTTGTATAATTCACTTCAGTTGACGTTAAGGGTTTTACTCTTGATGGTAACGATGATAAATGGTGATTTTGTTGGATTCACTGGCAAGGATTTTAATCGTAAGTATCATGAAATGAATAATAGCAACAATATCATCATCAGTAATAATGATGATAATAATAATGACAATAGCAATAACAATAAAAGTAATCATGATAATGATAATGACAATGATGATGGTAATGACAATGATGATAATATTCATAATAAGAAGAACAATAAAGACAATGATAATGATACTAAGATTTTAATAGCAATAATGATGATAATGATAATAATGATGATGATAATAATAATGATAAAAACAATAATAATGATGATAATAATCATAACAATAACAATAACGAAGATAATAATGATACTACTAAAATAATACAGATAGCGATAATGATAATGTTGATAATGATAATAAAAATAACGATAACCACAACAGTAATGATATTAAACAATAATAATAATTATAATAATAATAATAACAATATCAATAACGAAGATAACAATGATACTACCAAAAATAATACAGACAGTGATAATGATAATGTTGATAATGATAATCAAATCAACGAAAATAACCATAATAGAAATGACGTTAAAATGACAGTACTAAGAGAAATGATAACAATACACCAGCAGCATTACCACTCCCTAATGAGAAGGTACATCTCCAATGCACAGGAACTGAATAAGAAAGGTTCGTGGATAGGCGAGGGGAGATAAAGGAGGAAGAGGAAGGAAGAGGAATAAAGGAAGAGAGAGAGAGAGATAGGAAAATAGGAGAGATAAGGATGGACTCAGGCAGGGGAAGGGGAGGATAGGTGGGGGGGAGGCAAGGGAGCGAAGGGGATATAAAGCGAGGGAGAGGAGGAGGAAAATGAGAGAAGGGATACTGAGAGAGAGAGAGAGAGAGAAAGAAAGAAAGAAAGAGAGAGATAGAGAGACAGACAGACAGACAGAGAAAGAGAGCATTAGACATACAAAAACAGACAGACAGACAGATTAACAAACAGAAAAAAAACAAGAGCCTAACAAACCCAACCCCAAACGGAGCCACCCCAGACAACCAAAGACAAAGAGAGCCAAACAGACAGACAGACAGACAGACAGGAGGGAGGGAAAAAAGAAGGTTGTAAATGGGCGGAGAAGGAGTTAGGGGATGGAGCGAGGCCAAGAGAGAGGGGGGGGGGAAAGTGTCTGAGACAATTCCGAGAAACATTCAGACACGAAAGACGTTTGTGTTGATTAAAGGAAGCGCCGTTACGGGGGAGAATGGGCGGGGGAGGGGAGAATGGGTGGAGGAGGGGGAGGATGGGCGGGGGGGAGGGGAGAATGGGGGGGAAGGGGGAGGGGAGAATGGGGGGGAGGGAGAATGGGCGAGGGAGGGGCGAGGGGTGGGGGAAGGAGAGGAAAGGTGGAGAAGGAGAGAAAGGGGGGAGGGGAGATGAAGGGGAGGGGAGAAGAGAGAATGGGCGGGGGGAGGGAAGGGGAGGGAAGAGGAAATAAAGGAAAGGAAAGGAAGGAGACAGAGAGAGAA
>NW_020871022.1:42500-50000 GCF_003789085.1 Penaeus vannamei | reverse complement strand
AACTTTCTCTTATTTGATTTTTCATATGACATATGCTTTATGCTGTCAATTTTACTATCTAATGCTTTTGTACATTGCTGCGTAAAGTTGCAGGAGCGAGACAAAGATGTTCTGTTTCTACTCATTAAATAGTTTTATGTGATATCCCTACATTTGTCCTCTCTCCTTCCTCTTTCCCTCTCTCTATTTTTTCTAAATCACCCTCTCTCTCTCTCTCTCTCTCTCTCTCTCTCTCTCTCTCTCTCTCTCTCTCTATATATATATATATATATATATATATATATAATATATATATATATATATATATATATATTTATCTCCCTCCGTCTCTCTCTCCCTATCTATTTATCTATCTCCCTCCGTCGCTCTCTCTATCTATCTATCTATCTCCCTCCGTTTCTCTCTCTCTCTCTCTTTGACTCACTCTCTCTATGTATCTCTCTATTTCCCTCCGTCTCTCTCTCCCTCTCTATCTATCTATCTCCCTCCGTCTCTCTCTCTCTCTCTCTCTCTCTCTCTCTCTCTATCTGTCTATGTCTATCTATATATCTCTCTATTCATCAGTCTATCTATCTCTTTATCTCTCTATCTATCTGTCAATCTCCAAAACAATAAAATAATAACTTTCTTTTTTACAAAGAATCATTATAATGCGAATGATTTTGTTCCGAGTCAAATACGAGATCCCCCATTCAGCCTGCATTGCAATTTGCACGACCTCGCCATGAATATTGCTCTTTTCTAATGATACACATTTGCACGTTGCAATACGCACAGGTAGACCCCCGCGTGTTGTAATAACGCAGCGGACGCGATCAGGTGAGAATTTCCGAGCGGGGTTGTTGCAATAAGTAATTGTCCTTGTTTATTACTGTTTACACGGAGGTTGCCGGTTTCACGTGTCCAGTCAGCTGTGACAACGAGACGAGGCGTGGAAGGGAAGACTTGTGACAGAGCGTTGTGTGTTTGCTTGCCTGCCTTTGTGCTTTCGAATCGCTTGCGGAAGAAAATGCAAACAAAGAATCCCCCCCCTTTCTTGGTTGCAGTATACCTTCTCCTGGTTGCAGTATACTCTCTCTTGGTTGCAGTATACTCTCTCTTGAGTATGGTTGCAGTATACTCTCTCTTGGTTGCAGTATACTCTCTCTTGGTTGCAGTATACTCTCTCTTGGTTGTAGGGTTGCAGTATACCCTTTCTTGGTTGCAGTATACTCTCTCTTGGTTGTAGTATACTCTCCTGGTTGCAGTATACTCTCTCTTGGTTGCAGTATACTCTCTCTTGGTTGCAGTATATGCTCTCTTGGTTGCAGTATACTCTCTCTTGGTTGCAGTATACTCTCTCTTGGTTGCAGTATACTCTCTCTTGGTTGCAGTTTACACTCTCCTGGTTACAGTATACTCTCTCTTGGTTGAAGTATACTCTGGTTGCAGTATACTCTCACTTGGTTGCAGTATACTCTCTCTTGGTTGCAGTATACTCTCTCTCCTCTCTCTTGGTTGCAGTATACTCTCTCTTGTTGCAGTATACTCAGTATACTCTCTCTTGGTTGCAGTATACTCTCTCTTGGTTGCAGTATACTCTCTCTTGGTTGTAGTATACTCTCTCTTGGTTGCAGTATACTCTTTCTGCTATACTCTCTCTTGGTTGCAGTATACTCTCTCTTGGTTGCAGTATACTCTCTCTGGTTGCAGTTTACACTCTCCTGGTTACAGTATACCTCCTCTTGGTTGCAGTATACTCTCTGTTGCAGTATGTCTCACTTGGTTGCAGTATACTCTCTCTCAGTATACTCTCTTGGTTGCAGTATACTCTCCCTTGGTTGCAGTATACTCTCTCTTGGTTGCAGTATACTCTCTCCACACTCTCCTGGTTACAGTATCTTGGTTGCAGTATACTCTTTCCTGGTTGCAGTATACTCTCACTTGGTTGCAGTATACTCTCTCTTGGTTGCAGTATACTAGTATACTCTCTCTGGTTGTAGTATACTCTCTCTGGTTGTAGTATACTCTCTCCTGGTTGTAGTATACTCTCTCTTGGTTGTAGTATACCCTTCTCTCTCTCTTGGTTGTAGTATACTCCTCAGTATACTCTGGTCTCTCTCTTGGTTGCAGTAACTCTCTTGGTTGCAGTATACTCTCTCTTGGTTGCAGTTTACACTCTCCTGGTTACAGTATACTCTCTTGGTTGCAGTATACTCTTTCCTGGGTTGCAGTATACTCTCTTGGTTGCAGTATACTCTCTCTTGGTTGCAGTATACTCTCTCTTGGTTGCAGTATACTCTCTCTTGGTTGCAGTATACTCTTCCTGGTTGTAGTATACTCTCTCCTGGTTGTAGTATACTCTCTCCTGGTTGTAGTATACTCTCTCTTGGTTGTAGTATACCCTTTCTTGGTTGTAGTATACTCTCTCTTGGTTGTAGTATACTCTCTCCTGGTTGTAGTATACTCTCTCCTGGTTGTAGTATACTCTCTCTTGGTTGTAGTATACTCTCTCCTGGTTGTAGTATACTCCTGGTTGTAGTATACCCTTTCTTGGTTGCAGTATACTCTCTCTTGGTTGTAGTATACCCTTTCTTGGTTGTAGTATACTCTCTCTTGGTTGCAGTATACTCTCTCTCAGTATACTCTCTCCTGGTTGCAGTATACTCTCTCTTGGTTGTAGTATACTCTCCCAGTATACTCTCTCTTGGTTGCAGTATATTTCTCTTGGTTGCAGTATACTCGGTTGCAGTATACTCTCTCTTGGTTATACTCTCTCTTGGTTGCAGTATACTCTCTCTTGGTTATACTAATACTCTCTCTTTGGTTGCAGTATACTCTCTCTGGTTGTAGTATACTCTCTCTTGAGTATACTCTCTCCCAGTATACTCTTTCCTGGTTGCAGTATACTCTCTCTTGGTTGCAGTATACTCTAGTGTTGCAGTATACCCAGTATACTCTCTCTTGGTTGTAGTATACTCTCTCTTGGTTGTAGTATACCCTTTCTTGGTTGTAGTATGCTCTCTCTTGGTTGTAGTATACTCTTTCCTGGTTATAGTATACTCTTTCTTAGTTGCAGTATACTCTCTCCTGGTTGTGGTACACTCTCTCCTGGTTGTAGTATACCCATTTTTGGTTGCAGTATACCCTTTCTTGGTTGCAGTATACTCTCTCTTGGTGCAGTATACTCTCTCTTGGTTGCAGTATACTCTCTCTTGGTTGCAGTATACTCTCTCTTGGTTGCAGTATACTATACTCTCTCCTGGTTGCAGTATACTCTCTCTTGGTTGCAGTTATACTCTCTCCTGGTTGTAGTATACTCTCCTGGTTGCAGTATACTCTCTCTTGGTTGCAGTATATTCTCTCTTGGTTGCAGTATACTCTCTTGGTTGCAGTATGGTTGCTCTCCTGGATGTAGTATACTCTCTCCTGGCTGTAGTATACCCTTTCTTGGTTGCAGTATACTTGGTAGTATACTCTCTCCTGGTTGCAGTATACTCTCTCTTGGTTGCAGTATACTCTCTCTTGGTTGCAGTATACTCTCTCTTGGTTGCAGTATACTCTCTCTTGGTTGCAGTATACTCTCTCTTGGTTGTAGTATACCCTTTCTTGGTTGTAGTATACTCTCTCTTGGTTGCAGTATACTCTCTCTTGGTTGTAGTATACTCTCTCTTGGTTGTAGTATACCCTTTCTTGGTTGTAGTATGCTCTCTCTTGGTTGTAGTATACCCTTTCTTGGTTGTAGTATACTCTCTCTTGGTTGTAGTATACCCTTTCTTGGTTGTAGTATACTCTCTCTTGGTTGTAGTATACCCTTTCTTGGTTGCAGTATACTCTCTCTTGGTTGCAGTAACTGGTTGCAGTATACTCTCTCCTGGTTGTTAGTATACTCTCTCCTGGTTGCAGTATACTCTCTCTGGTTGTAGTATACTCCTTTCTTGGTTGGTATACCCTCTTGGTTGCAGTATACTCTCTCTTGGTTGCAGTATACTCTCTCCTGGTTGCAGTATACTCTCTCCTGGTTGCAGTATACTCTCTTGGTTGTAGTATACCCTTTCTTGGTTGCAATATACTCTCTCCTGGTTGTAGTATACTCTCTCCTGGTTGTAGTATACTCTCTCCTGGTTGTAGTATACTCTCTCTTGGTTGTAGTATACTCTCTCTTGGTTGCAGTATACACTCTCCTGGTTACAGTATAGCTTTACTTGGTTGTAGTATACTATTTTCTGGTTGCAGTATACCCTTTCTTTGTTGCATTATTCTCTCTCTTGATAAGAAAAGGAAAACAAGAATTCCCCCCCTCCCCCCCCCTTTTTTCTCTCCCTAATCAGCTCTCGACAAACCTCAATATTAAAGGGAACGCGTTATTATTAGTTATTCCACAGATGTTGAATAGGTCCTTGTGGAACGGCGTCCAAATCCGTTTTGTTGTTGCTGCTGTTGTTGTTCTTCTTGCTGTTAGTGTTGTTGCTGTTGTTGTTATTGGTGCTGTTGTTGTTTTTGTTGTCGTTGTTGTTGTTATTGCTGCTGTTGTTGCTGTTGTCGCTATTGCTGTTATTATTGTTGTTGCTGCTATTGCTGTTGCTATTGCTGTTTCTGTTGCTGTTGCTATTGCTGTTGTTGTTGTTGCCCGGCCGTACGCTTTTGCCTCGCGGTATGGTTAAGGTTCCCAGTGGGCCTGTGGAATGTATTTGCAGCCGATACATAGAGTCTGTCGCTAACCGTTTAGCGGCGGATGAAAAATGGCTTTAGCATTATGGGGAATTATTGGCTTTGCGGGACGGGGATTCAGCCGCACAGTGCTGGAGGACGGATGCTTGTGATGGCTTATTTGCTGTTTCTTTTTGCTCGTTTTTTTCTGGATTTTTATGTATTTTTATTTTTATTTCATTTATTTATTTTTTTGTTGTTGTTGTTTATTTATTTTATTTATTTATTTGTTTGTTTGTTGTTTATTTATTTATTTATTCATTCATTCATTCATTTTATTTTGTTATTTATGTTTTGTTTCATTTGTTTATTTTCGTTCAGATGGTTATGGGGAATAAAAAAAAAAAAAATATATTATATATAATATATATATATATATATATATATATTGTTTGATACGCATTAAGAATAAGCATACACACATATAAAGGGAACTGTAATACACTTGACACACCTACTTACAAGCAAACAAACATATGCTTGTAAGACACACATGACATCTAGACCATCGCATTACTTTTAGACTTTATGTGTAATAATAATAATAATGATGAATGATGATATGATGATATGATTGAATGATGATGATGAATGATGAATAATGATAATAAATTAAATAAAACAAAAAGGGGGGGCACTCGCCTGTTATGCTTTTGGGGAAACTTTCCATCCCTAACACTATGCTTTATTCTCTTTATACATTATTCCCCCTCCTTTCTTCTCTTTTTGGTCCTCCTCTGAGTGATAAATTACACATTCTTCTTTGAATAATTCTACTGTTCCTGAACCGCATTCATGAAGCGCAAACATAGCTTTTTTTATCCTCCTCCAATACTGCAAGTTTAATTTTCTCCATATTTCAAGACCCTTAAAGTCACTCTTATCTGCTAGACATTTATGAGTGTGTGTGTGTGTGTGTGTGTGTGTGTGTGTGTGTGTGTGTCTATCTGTCTCTCCACGTGCATGTGTACATTCGCACACACATACATATCCACATACAGATAGATATATTAATAAACAGACATACACACCAACGCATTCACACGTCGACACATACACCCATCTAGCCAATACAACAGACACACACACACCCTATACATACCCCCGTATCCTCGCACACATAAGCACCCTCCCACAACACCCTCCCACAACACCTCATCCCATTACCATACAGTACCGCGCGGTGGTGCTCAAACACCTCGTGAACAAAGCCGTAGCATACTGTTATAAACTATTGAACATTTCCCCGAGCAAATCCCCTGAGGATCGTATAACCCGAGTAACCCTTTCGAACGACACGGGAGTTCCTTAATGAACGCAGAACGGCGTTGACAGCGAACTCCTCCTCGTGCAGCTCATCCTGTCGGGGAAATACTGTCCTTTGCCGAGGGTTATGGGCCTATCTCGTTGTCGGGGGGAGAGGTCGGTGCGGTCGGGATGCACGTGCGTGTACGTACGGAGGTGGAGACAGATGTACACACGCTTATAGAGGTTTATTTATTCGCGTGATCTCTTTCTCTTTTATGTTCAATCATTCAATCGTTCGTTTATTGTTCATTCCACTTGCCTTCTCGCTTACGCATTGGCTTTCTCTCTCTCTTTCTCTCTCTCTCTCTCTCTATCTCTCTCTCCTCTCTCTCTCTCTCTCTCTTCTCTTCTCTCTCTCTCTCTCTTATATCTATCTATCTATCTATCTTCTATCTACCTATCTATGCTACACACACACACACACACACACACACACACACACACACACACACACACACACACACACACACACACACACACACACACACATACACACACACACACACACATAAACACATGCGCGCCTGCATCATGGGTTTCGTGTGATGAATGCGTGAATTAGAAAGATTTGATCTCTTCGTGATTATAAAAAATGGAAGAAGTCAGTCTAGATTAAGATGCTTTTGAAGAATGGATGTTGGATCATTATTTTTAACCGGGATAACATTTCGGAATGAATATAGATGAACCATAGAACCGAGTGATACAAGGATCAATATCAAAAAAAATGCAATTTTATGATAAGCCAACCACCGAATTGGATTTTTTTTCGTATCTGTTCGTGTTATAAAAGCTAATGTCATTGGACGCTACACGAACACCGCTTTGACATTCAGTTCGTTGGAAATCGTGTATCTCAATGCGTGAGTGATTGCAACAGATGGCTGCACTTTGAATAAATAGCAACGGAAAGTTTCGGGTTGACTGCTTTTGCTATTCTATATTTTCCTTTAAGCCAGTATGCCATTTTCAGCATACAAGTAATGGATTTTACAGTTACAGAAAAGGAAAATAAAAATCGAAGTGAATTACGGGATTATTGTAAAAAATATATATATATATCATTCATTTATATTTTAAGTCGTAAAATGGTACAAAAAAAGAAAATCGAATTCGGAAGAATGCTTTTTTATATCAACAATGAAAAAAAATGCCTTTAATATATCAATTAATCAGCAAAAGTACATTTTTTAAATGTTTGTTTTCAAAACACTACAGTAAAAATATACATAATAATACGTTTATTTTCGTTATGAAAAGTATTCGTTATTTTCATCACGTACTAAAATATCTTTAAAAGAATTTAATTACTGCAACACAGTTTGATTAGTCACATTAAAATCTGCATTTCGTTAGTTACATTGCTGAATTCAATTAAGGAACAAACCTTCTAAGGCGTTTTTCTCACATACTTCTAGGATATGTGCCCTTCTTGTTTCCAACTCTGTAAAATATATGTTACCTTAAAAATGACCCATAAGCATTAACGATATCTGAAATGAA
>NW_020871022.1:27500-32500 GCF_003789085.1 Penaeus vannamei | reverse complement strand
AGAAAAAAAAGTCAGATTTTTCCCTTTGCATTTTTTCTGAATGTAATCAATTTCTCTATCTTTCGGTTATTTTTTCATCCTCTGATTCATTCTAATTGTCTCTTTCCCTTTTACTCTTTTAATGTTTCTTCTTTATCGGGCTTGTTGCTTCATTTCTTCCCTTTTCTATTTCTTTTTGACGATTTTTCCATTTCATTACTGTTAACGTCATCAGAAACTTGAGAAGGAAGACTAAGAAGAAGGAAAAGAATAGGAAGAAGAAGAAAAGAAAAAGAAGGAGGGGAGGAGGAGAAGGAGAAGGAGGAGCAAGAAGAAGCAGAAGAAGAGGAGGAGGAAGAAGAAGCAGAGGAGGAGGAAGAAGAAGAAGAAGCAGCACAAACAGATGAAAAGAAGATGATGATAACGTAGAAAAGGTATGATTATTTATCCGGTTTTGATTATATTATATGCATTTCTAACGAAGCTATGTTCGAAACCAGTTAGATATTAAAACTTTTTTATTGTGATTTAATAATAATATATTCATATTGTGAATTTATATAATTATAATATATTTAATATAATAATAATATTATATTGTGAATATATAAATAATATTTATTATTATTAATTATAATATTCATAAAGATAAAATATCTATAATAATATATATTATAATAATGAAATAAGAAGAATATATTTATATTGTGTGAATAATATATATTCATATATTTATAAGAATATATTTATATTGTGAATTATCTTTTTTATATTGTGAAGATATTTATTATTAATCATGCCTTTTGTACATCCATCACAATGAATACGATCCGTGATGATGATGAAGAGAAAGAAGAAATGAAGCAAAAAAGAAAAACAAAAAATATATATTGAAAAAGAAGGAGAAGAAGAAAATGTATAAAAAAACAAACAAGAACAAGAAGATATATACTAGACAAGAAAATTAATCATAAGAAAAAATATACTAAAGAAGAGGGAAATATATAGTAAACGATAAGGAAATATATACAAGACAAGAAGATGAGAAATAAGAAAATATATGCTAAACAAGAAAAACAAAAAGAAAATATATACTAGCCAAGAAAATGAAAAATAAGAAAATATATATTAAACAACAAGAAAATATATACTAAACAAGAGGAAGAAGACAAATATATACCAAACAAGAAAAAGAAGAAGGAAATATATACCAAGCAAGAAAAACGAAGGAGAAAATATATGCTAAACAGGAAGAAGAAACAATATATACCAAGCAAGAAAAAGAAGAAAAATATATACCAAACAAGAAAAACGAAAGAAATATATACCAAACAAGAAAAACGAAGGAAATATATACCAAACAAGAAAAAAAGGAAATATGTACTAAACAAGAAGAATATATACCAAAAAGAAAAAGAAGAAGGAATATATACCAAGAACAAGAAAATATATACTAAACAAGAAAAATATATACCAAACAAGAAAAACGCAGAAAATATATACTAAACAACAAGAAGAAGAAACTATATACTAAAAATAGAAGAGGAAGAAAAGAAAATAAATATACAACAAGCAAACATATAAGACTAACAAGTATGAAGACAAGTGATGAAAAAGTCGTATCGAAGTTAACAGACCTTAATCATCACGGGACGGAAAAAGTTAGGGTAAGGGACCAGCCCCCAAATAGGCTAAATGGGTTTTATCGACATTTATTAATAAGGCTACATTGCTCATCAGCAGTCTATTTATCTTTATCCTATTTTTTCCTTTTTTTTCCTTTCGTTTTTATTGCCTTTTTGCTAAGTAATGTTCATTTTTCGTTGTATGATTTGAAAGTTTGATCGCAAATTACTGATAATCCTACTTTGTTCATCAGTCTGTTTGTTTTTATTATTTTTTTTCTATATGATTTTTTTTTTTTTTTTTTTTTTTTTTTTTTGATAGGTTATGTTTTTTATGTGCAGGCTCGGTCATGTTTAATGTATATGCTTTTAACCAACATACCCTTAAGGCTACATTTATCTATCTATTCTGTATCATTTATCTATCTATAATCTATTATCTATTTATTTTATTGTTATTATCATTATCATTGTTATTTTTATTTTGTATTGCCTTTCTGTTAAGTAATGTCCATGTTTTTTTGTCTGATTCAGAGGCTTAATCAATATGTTTATGCATGAGGTCAGCATGAGGTCAGCATTACTCAAGTTATTTCAGCTCTAATGACCTGAGCTGAACCTGACCAACTCTCCCCAGCGTTGTCCTGATATCCCACCTTTAGAATTTCCTTTAATGGTAAGAGAGACAAAAATTATAACTAAGAAAAAAACAGATCGATTTTGTGGACTCAGTAACCCAAATACAGGAATATACAATTTTTTTAATGATTTATTTACTTAGGGGAAAGTAAACAGACCTACCTCATGGGTAAAGCCCCTTTTACGTATATTTTCCAGTTAATGATATCTAACATACAGTGACAATATTGACTATTTATTACAAGTTTAGGGTCCCTTATATGAATGTATATATGTACACACGCACGCACACACGTATATATATGTATATATATATATATATATATATATATATATATATATATATATATATATATATATATATATATATATATATATATATATATATATATATATATATATATATATATATATATATATATATATATATATATATATATATATATATATATATATATATATATATATATATATATATATATATATATATATATATATATATATATATATATATATATATAATATATATATATATATATATATATATATATATATATAATATTATATTATATATATTATATATATATATATATATATAGTATTGTATATATATGTATACTATATATATATATATATATATGTATGTATGTATGTATGTATGTATGTAATGTATGTATATACATTTATGTATATGATAATATAGATATCTTTCTCTCTTTTTCCTTACTCCCTCCTCCCTACTTTTCTATCCTTCCCCAACCTCTCTTTTGTAAATGAAATGATGTTAAGGATAATAATGATGATAAGAAGAAGGGAAATAATGATAATGGAATAGGAATTTAGATAATATAAAAAATAAAGATAATGATAATGACGATGATGATAATTATAATTATAAGATTATCATGTAGTAAGGAAAATAAAAGGGATATAATGATATGGTATACTATATATATATATGTATGTATATGTATGTATGCATTTATGTATATATATATCAAGATAGATATAGATATCTTTCTCTCTTTTTCCCTTACTCCCTCTCTCCCTACTTTTCTATCCTTCCCCAACCTCTCTTTTGTAAATGAAATGATGTTAAGGATAATAATGATGATAAGAAGAAGGGATAATGATAATGGTAGGAATATAATATAAAAAAATAAAGATAATGATAATGACGATGATGATAATTATAATTATAAGATTATCATGTAGTAAGGAAAATAAAAGGGATATAATGATAGTGATAGAAATGGTAATGAGGAAGGTGATAACAATGAAGATTATCATTTTTATCATTAATATGAATAATATTATTGATATTATTATTCTTATCAATATTATAATGACGGTAATGTTGGTAACAAGATATAATAATACTAATTATGACAATAATGATAATGCAATAATGATAATCTATTATAGTACCGATAATAGCAGTATCATATAGTGTACAGGTTACTGATAATGACAATGTTGATAATAATACTTTTTATGGTATTAGTTTATATTGATAATGATGATGATGATAATAACGATAATAGTATTGATAATACTGATAATGATAATAATGATAATGAAAATGCTAATGATGATAACAATGATAATAACAATAATGATAACGATGCTCATGCTTCCTCAGGGTGTGTTCTAACGAAGCATTAGCGAAAAGGCCTTCGGCATATTCGTGTTTTTTCTTGTGCTTCCCTTCGTTGTTTCTGTTGCATAATAATAGCAGTAAGAATAATACTAATTATGATAATGATAATAGTATTGTGATAATAATCATCATAGAAAAAATGATGATAATGATGTATGACAAAAGCAACAATAATGATAACAATGAAGATGATTATCATCATTGATAACAATTATTTTCATTAGCATCATTATAGCAATTGTGATGATTATAACATTGATAATGATACTACTACTACTAATGATAATAATGATAATAATAATGATAGTAAGAATGATAAGGATATTAATAATGATAATGATAACAAAGAGAGTAATAGATTTCGATGATAATAATGGTAATAGCATTAAAAGACAATAATGATGATTAAAAAAAGAAAAGGAAGAGAAACAAGGAAATAGGAAGTAGAGGGGGGGGGGGAAGATCGGATGGTAAGGGGGGAGGGGGAGGGAGGAGGTAGGGACGAGAGGACATGAAAGACTAGACAAGGAGTGGGAGAGGGGGTGCGGGAAAGGGATAGTGGGGTGGGGGTTGGAGGAAGGAGTGGGGGGGGGGAGGGAGAGGAGGAAGGACGTAGGAAGAAAAGCGGAAGGGGTAATGGGAAGTTCTAGGGGGGAGGTAAGGAAGAGGGAGGATTTGGAGGAGGAGAAAGAGAAAAGAAGGATGAGGAGAAAAGAGGGAGAAAGAAGGATGATGGGATAGGGGGAAGAAAGAAGGAGAAAGGGGCAAGGGATGAGGCAAGGGGAAGGAAGAAGGAGGGAAGGGATAGAGACCGGAGAAGGATGCGGAAGAAGGGTTTAAGAAATAGTCAAAACGGAAGAACGAAAGAAAAGGGAATAAGGAATGGATAAGGGGGAGAATGAAGAACAAGAATAAGGGGAAAAGGGAATAGGGATAGGAAGAGGGGTTAGAGAAAAAAGGGGAGGAGTTAGAAGAGGGGAGTTAGGGAACCGCGAAGGATTAAGGGAGAGGAGGGAAGGGGAGGGAAGGGGGAAGGAGGAAAGGGGAGGTGGGGAGGAGGGGGGAGAGATTAGGGTATGGGGGAGGGGGGAGGGTAG
>NW_020871022.1:17500-20000 GCF_003789085.1 Penaeus vannamei | reverse complement strand
GTTAATTTACTTTTTCCATTATTAGTAGCTTCTGTGTGTATGTATGTGTGTAAGGTATTCATCTCCATGTATGTGTTGTGTATGTTGTATTGTATGTGTGTTGTGTGTGTGTGTGTGTGTGTGTGTGTGTGTTGTGTGTGTGTGTGTGTGTGTGTTTGTGTGTGTGTGTGTGTGTGTGTGTGTGTGTGTGTGTGTGTGTGTGTGTGTGTGGGTGTGGTGTGTGCTGTGTGTGTGTGTGTGTGTGTGTGTGTGTCGTGTGTGTGTGTGTGTGTGTGTGTGCGTCATGTGTGTTTGTGCTCGTAAACAACGGGAAACCTAATAATCAATTTATTTCATCCATTATTTTTCGCCATTTACTTTATGCATTTCATTATCATCATATATAATAACATCATCATTATTACATCATTCATGATCATTTGTCATCATTATCATGACATCATCATTATTATCATATCATAATCATTATCATCACATCCTCACTATCATCATTTACATCATCAACACTCATTTAATATCATCACCATACATCATCATGCTTATCATATCATCCTCACCATCATCATAATCATTATCATCATTCATCATCATCATCTTCATCATCAAATATAATCATCATTATCATCACATCATCATAATCATAATTATCATCACATCATCACATCATCATCAATAATCATCTTATCATGACATCAATATCATCATATTTCATCATCATCATTACTTTTAACCATTATTGTGCGTGTGTTCATGCGTGTATGTATGTTTCCACGTACACTAAAAGTTGCACACAAAGTATATTTACCTCTGTGTGAAACCGACGTGAAAAAAAAAAATAAAAATAAAAATAAAATAAAAAAAAAAGAATAAAAGAATCAAAAAAGAAAGCTTGATGGATTGCTCAATTTTCTGCAAAATTAAGATTAGAGACAAAAACATGATGTGGAGAGAGATAAGGAGAAAGTTAGGAAGCAAAGAGGCGGAGAGAGAAAGGAAAATGGTGGAAGAGAAAGGAAGAGAGAGAGAGATAGAGAGATGAAGAGGGGCTGAGGGAGAGAGGGAGAATGAGAGAGAGAGAGGGAGGGAGGGGGAGGAAGAGGAAGAAGAGAGAGAAGAGAGAGAGAGAGAGAGAGAGAGAGAGAGAGAAAGAGAGAGAGAGGAGAAGAGAGAAGAAAGAGAAGAAAGAGGGAGAGAGAGAGAGAGAGAGAGAGAGGAGAAGAGAAGAAGAGAGAGAGAGAGAGAGAGAGAGAGNTAGGAAAATTTAGAAAACCTGATGAAAATATCTTGGAAAATTTTAAAAAACATGAAAATATCTAGGAAAATTTAGAAAACCTGATGAAAATATCTTGGAAAATTTTAAAAAACATGAAAATATCTAGGAAAATTTCGAAAACCTGATGAAAATATCTTGGAAAATTTTAAAAAAATGAAAATCTAGGAAAATTTTCGAAAACCTGATGAAAATATCTTGGAAAATTTTAAAATGGGAAAAAATGATGAAAATATCTAGGAAAATTTCGAAAACCTGATGAAAATATCTCGGGAAATTTCGAAAACTTGATGAAAATATCCAAGATAATTTCGAAACTATTGCCTCATCCTCCAGTTAACGTATTTTGTGCATCGCATATTTATATCATTGAACTTTATCTGTTGCGGCTTCCGTCATAAGCATCTATACCAGTTACATAGAGCAGATAAGAGTCAACCCAAAACACTTATAACCGCTCTTGCTCCTACTATAGATTGTGAAAGTCAAAATAAGAACAAATATGAAGATATTTATAACCGTTCTTGCTCCTACTATTGGTTGTGAAAGTCAAAATAAGAACAAATATGAAGGACTTACCGCAGTTCATGGTGACGCATGTATGGCAATTGGCAGCACATTGCATGTGTAATGATAGCAATATATGGGGAGTATAAAGTTTTATCTCTGTGTCTGTCTTTTTCTTTTGTTATTTCTCTTCTCTCTTTCTTCTTTATTTCTCACTCCTTCTATCTCTCTCTCTCTCCTGCTCTCTCACTCTTTCTCTCTCTCTCTCTCTCTCTCTCTCTTTCTCTCTCTCTCCCTCTTCTCTCTCTCTCTCTCTCTCTTCTCTCTCTCTCTCTCTCTCTCTCTCTCTCTCTCTCTCTCTCTCTCTCTCTCTCTCTCTCTCTCTCTCTCTCTCTCTCTCTCTCTCTCTCTCTTCTTACTCTTCTCTCGCTCTCTGTTTCTCTTCCTCTTTTCTTCAATTCCATTATTTCTGTGTTAGCAGCTTTTTAATGTTTTCTTTCTCTTTTTTCCCATCTATTTAACCGTGTCTATTGTCTTCATCTTTCGTTTGCTCTCTCCCTCTCTTACCGGAATTATTTCACTTCTACATTATGTTCTCGATAGTCATATAAACCACAATATACCACAATTTCTTAAGGTCATCCACCTTCATTTTGGGGCAGTCACTAAATTATGAATGAAAGACTCTACTATCAGCTTTTTTTTCTTTGCGTTAGTCTATTA
>NW_020871021.1:67500-72356 GCF_003789085.1 Penaeus vannamei | reverse complement strand
TTCTATCCATTATTGTTATCATATTTTATACTATATCAATATTATTATTTCTACATTAGTCTTATCATTATTATTTCTATATTACTACATCACTATTATTGTTATCATTATCATCATTATTTACTATCTATTACTTACCTCTCTTAATATTATCATTATCTATTATCATTATTAAATATTATGATATCTTATCATCATATCATGCATTATTATAATTATCATCACCATTTACTTTGCTATTATTTTAATTATCATCATTTATTTTTTATCATCATCCCTGTTATTCATGATAATGAAAATAATGGTGATAATAAGAGTAAGGATAATAATGGTAATATTAATAATTTTCATTATCCCTATTATTATTCTATGTGCATAAACATATACATAGAGGAGAGAGATGGTATGAGGTGAGTAACGTGTATATGCATTTAGATATGATAATATATTGAATGTATATATACATTTATGCATTATTTACAATAATCCATGTGTCTTTCTCTCTCTCTGTCGTATCTGTCCCTCTCACACCAGGCTATTTTCTTTTTTTTTTCCTTTCTCCTTTCTTCTCTCGCCCTCTTTCTCCCTCTCCCTTCCTCCCAATAATTTTCCAATCCTTCATTTCTTGTCACCCTTTATTTGTTTCTTTCCTGTCGATCTTCCTCTCCAGCTGTGAACCCTTTCCCTCCTCTTTCCCTTGTACCTCATCCACTCTTCCTCTTCCTCATATTCCTCTTTCTCCTTCTACCTCCCCATGCTCCTCCTCTTCACCTTCATCCTTCTCCACCTCCTCCTCTTCCTCCCCCTCCTTCTCCTCCTCCTACTCATACTCATACTTCACCTCCTCTTCTTCCCCCTTCTCCTCCCTCACCACCACCACCTCTTCCTCCTTCTCCTCCCTCCTCTCCATTCCTCCTCCTTCTCCTCCTCCTCCTCCTCATCCAACACCTCATCCACCACCTCTTCTTCCCCCTCCTCCATTTTCCTCCTCCTCTCTCCTTCTCCTCCCCCATCACCACCTTCTCCTCCTTGAAGAGAAAAGAGGAGGAGGAAAGGAACGGGAGAGAGAAAGAGTGGAGGAGAGGAGAAAGGATGGGAAGAGAAGGAGAAGAGAGGAAAAGCGAAGCGTAGAGACGAGAAGAGAGAGAGGATAGGGATGTGGGAGAGAAGGAGAAGGATCGACGAGGAAGAGGGAAGGAAATGAGAGGAGAGAGGGAGAGAGGAGAAGAGGGAAGAGGATGAGAGAGAGAAGGAAGCCGAGATGGACCTTCCCGGATCATAAATCAGGAGCGAGTAGTCTTCGGAGTCGCGAATATTCCCATATTATTCCAAGATGGCGATCTGCTGAGCGTTTTCTTACTGCCTACCTTGGGTTTCAGGTCTGGAGGACGTGAGATGGAGGTGAGGAGGTGGAGGTGAGAGGAGGCGGGGACGGGGAATGTGCGAGAGTTTCAGGAGCGGGGAGGGGTGGTCCCAGTGAGGAGGAGTGAATCAAGCTGGAGTAGTGTGGGTAGAGGGGAGACAGGGGAGGAGGAGAGAATGGGGGGCGCGGAGCGAAGGCGGGAGGATTGAGCGAGCCGGGCGGGAGAGCGGGAGGGGTGTGGAGGAAGGAGCCAAACTCTATCACCAAACAACACACAACCCACAATTACCACACACCAACAAACAGAAACCACTCAACCCACACACCCAGTGTGGAGGAGGCGAAGTGAGGAGGAAAGTTACGCGCGACAACAGCCAAAGAACCACCAGTGGATGGTGAGCGAGCGAGCTGGAGGGGAGGTGGAGGCTGGTAGAGAGCGGGAGCCCAGGTGGGGAAGGAGGAGCAGGGCAAGGGAAGGAGGGGAGGAGGGAGAATGATGAAAGGGAAGGAAGATGGAAAGAGGAGAGAGGAACGAGGATAAAGGAAGTGGCGAGGAGGAAGAATGGTCGCGGAAAGGGAGAAGGGAAGGTGGAAGAGGGAGAGGGAGAGCATATAGGAAGGAGAGAGGGAGGAGGATAGAATGTGGGAAAGGGCAAGAGAAGATGACATGGAGGAGGAGCGCGGAATAATACGGCGAGGGGCAAGAGAGGGAGGAAGAATGATGCGAAAGGGAAGGAACGTGAAAAGAGGAGGATGAGGATAGGAAGGGAGAAAGATGGAGGCAAAGAATGGTTGGGAAAGTGAAGGAAGCGTGGAAAAGGGGAGAGATACAGCAAGGCGGAAAAGAGCGAAAATAAGAAAAGAAGGAAGGAGGAGATAGGAAAGGAGAAAGGATTGGAAAAAAGAAGAAGGTCTGGAAAGCAGGCGAAAATAGGAAGGGCAATAGGAGGAAATGCAGGAAAGGAAGAAGGAGAGGTGGAAAAGGAAGGAGACTTTTCCTTCTGTGAGGAGGAAGGAGGAAAGAAAAGATTGGGAGGAAGAAGTAGGGAAGCGAGAGGGAGGATAGCACAGGGGAAAAGAGAAGGAAGATGAGGAAAACTTGAAGGACGGAAGAGAGGAGAATGGATGGAAGGAGATAGGTGAAAGGAGGGCGGAGGATGGGATGGAAAATACCAGGACAATAGGAAAAGGGAAAGGAGCGAGGAATGTAGGAAAGGTAAAGAGAAGAACTGGTGCGGGCAAGGGACAGCGAAAACATAAGAAATGTAGCGAAGGAAGGAGGGAGTCAAGCAGACTCAACAGTGGAGAACGAGAAAAGGATGGGGAAGGTGAAGGAGGAGGCAGAATGGGAAAAGGAAAGGAAAGCAAGGTGTAGATGAGGAAGAGAATGGAAAGGAAGAAGGAAGTAGGAAAGAGATAAAAAAGGAGAATAGGGAAGGGGAAAAAAAAGGACGTGCGGATAGGAAAAGTAGAATAGAGGGAGGAGGGTGAGGATATTAATTGAGACATGTAGAGGAGGTGAGAAAAAGCAAGAATATACTTGGCCAAAGAGATATGAGATATATTAGATAGATAGATAGATAGATAGATAGAGAGAAAGAAGAGAGAGAGAGAAAGAGAGAGAGAGACAGACAGACAGACAGACAGACAGACAGACAGACAGACAAACAAACAGACAGACTGACAGACAGACAGATAGAAACAGACAGACAGACAGACACAGTGAGAGAGAAAGAGAAAGAAAGAGACATCGAGAGAGAGCGAGAAATAAAAAAAAATAACAAAAAAAAAAACAGACAGACAGAATCAGAAACAAGAGTGAAGAGAGAAAGAAAAGAGAGAGACATCGAGATGAGAGCGAAAAAAGAGAAAAAAGAACAAACAAAAAACAACACAACGACAAGAGAGACGAAAAGAGAAGAGGCCCGATGAGATTGTCTCGAATCGCCCGCGATGTCCTAAGCATATCCCCCAAGAGGTCTCAAGCCCAACACTGTCCCGGCTTGGGGAAGCTCAGTCTCTCAAACTCCTTTTTATACGTGACATTTATGTCTATTTCCGGGTGGGGTTCTTGCTTGAAGGGAGGGGTATGAGAGGAGGAGGGATAGGGAAGAAAGGGGGAGTGAGGGAGGGGTAGGGAGAAGAGGGGGGAGGGGGAGGGAGAGAGAGGAATAGGGCAGGGCGAGAAAGAGGGTGGGAGGCAAGGAGAAGAGGAGGGGAGGAGCAGCGATAGAAAGAGCGGGGGGTAAGGAGTTAGGGAGTGGTTGGATGAAAGTGGTGAGGTCGGGAAGGCTAGGCTGGAATAGGAACATATGTACGTGTGTTGTGTGTGTTGGTGTGAGAGCGAACGAGAGAGAGAGAGAGAAGAGAGAGAAGAGAGAGAGAGGAGAGATGAGAGGAGAAGAGAGAGAGAGAGAGAGAGACAGAGACAGACAGACGAGACAGAAAGAGGAGAGAGGAGAGACAGAGCGAGCGAAGATAGAGACAGAGCGAGCGGAGAGAGACAGAGAGACAGACACAACAGAACAAACAGAAAGAGACAGAAAGAAACAGAAAGACAGAAGATCCAGAGCCCCAGAACGCAAGGACAGAATCAGGCAAAACAGACGGTTAAAGATCGAGACGAATTCTTCCGCTGGCGAAGTTATTCAGGCTCGTCGGCTTAATACCCGCCAAAGCCCGGCCCGCGCCCAGATCCGCCCCCTCTGCCTGGCTGGCTTGTGCTAATAGTCCATAAAGGAGCCAATTCAGCGTGAGTAACAGCGATCGCGCCGCGCGCACGCACCCTCTCCTCTCCCCCCCCCCTCCCTCCCCCCCCTCGCTCACCCGCTCCCTGTCGCTTCCTGCAGTGATTATGTTGTGTTCTGGACATGTAGCGGGTGAGGGGGACTTCCGGTTGCGAGGGGGGGGGGGGAGGGGAGGGAGGGAGGGGGAGGGAGAGAGAGGGAGGAGTAGGGAGAGAGGAGGAAGGGGGAGGAGAGAGAGGAGAGAGAAGGAAGGGGGTAGGGAAAAGGGGGAGGAGGAGAGGGGGAAAGGGGAGAGGAGGGAGAGAGGGAAGGAGGGAGGGGGAAAGGGGAGGAGGAAGGGAAAGAGAAGGAGGGAGAGGAAAGTGGGGGGCGAAAAGGGGAGATGGGATGGGGAGGATGAAGAGGAGTAGGGGGAAGAGGGGAGGAGGGAGGGGAAAAGGGAGGAGGAGGGAGATGGGGAGAAGGGAGAGGAACAACAAGGAATGGGGGTGATAGGATGATGGGAGACTGGTGGGGGGAGGGGGGGTAGGATGGTAGGATGAGTGGTAAGGATGGTTTTCTCAAGACACGTAATAGATAAAGAGGATTGCGTCAGGATTTCGTTCTGTGGGTTTAGGATTTGTCTTCAGGTCGTATACGAGAAACAAGGACTTGATAACGAGCTCTTTCTTTAATTATCCTTTCTTGTTATTATCTTGTTATTCATCTATTTTCATATCATTGTCTAAATCACTGTCTATGTATTT
>NW_020871021.1:27500-32500 GCF_003789085.1 Penaeus vannamei | reverse complement strand
GCCTCTTCTTTTTTCTTCTTTCTTGGCATTACATTATTTTTCCTTCTTTCTTAGCCTCTTTCATTTTTCTTTCTTGGCCTCTTTCATTTTTCCTTCTTTCTTGGCGTCTTTCTTTTTTCCTTCTTTCTTGGCATTACATTTATTTTTCCTTCTTCCTTGGCCTCTTTCATTTTTCCTTCTTTCTTGGACTCATTCATTTTTCCTTCTTTCTTGGTCTCTTTCACTTTTCCTTCTTTACCTCTTTCGTTTTTCCTTCTTTACCTCTTTAATCTTTCCTTCTTTCTTAGCCTCTTTCATTTTCCTTCTTTCTTGGCCTCTTTCATTTTCCTTTTTTCTTAGCCTCTTTCATTTTTCCTTCTTTCTTGGCCTCTTTCATTTTCCTTCTTTCTCAGCCTCTTTTATTTTTCCTTCTTTCTTAGCCTCTTTCGTTTTTCTTCTTCCTTAGCCTCTTTCACTTTTCCTTCTTTCTTGGTTTCTTATATTTTTCCTTCTTTCTTGGCCTCTTTCATTTTTCCTTCTTTCTTGGCCTCTTTCATTTTCCCTTCTTTCTTAGCCTCTTTCATTTTTCCTTCTTTCTTGGCCTCTTTCATTTTTCCTTCTTTCTTAGCCTCTTTCATTTTTCCTTCCTTCTTAGCTTCTTTCATTTTTCCTTCTTTCTCAGCCTCTTTCATTTTTCCTTCCTTCTTGGCATCTTTCATTTTTCTTTCTTTCTTGGCCTCTTTCATGTTCCTTCTTTCTTGGCCTCTTTCATTTTCCTTCTTTCTTAGCCTCTTTCATTTTTCCTTCTTTCTTAGCCTCTTTCATTTTTCCTTCTTTCTTGGCCTCTTTCATTTTTCCTTCTTTCTTGGTCTCTTTCATTTTTCCTTCTTTCTTAGCCTCTTTCATTTTTCCTTCTTTCTTGGCCTCTTTCTTTTTTCCTTCTTTCTTACCCTCTTTCATTTTCCTTCTTTCTTGGTCTCTTTCAGTTTTCCTTCTTTCTTGGCCTCTTTCATTTTTCCTTCTTTCTTGGCATTTCATACATTTTCTTTCACGTGACCTTTATACTGAAATAACCCCATTTAATAAAATGAAAATAGATTCATGAAAGACTGAAAAGCAAAACGAAAGAAACAATACCTCGGAGGTTAGAAAAATGAAAGAAAGAAAGAAAAAGAAAACGTACTTAAAAAAGTCCCCCAAAAAAAGAAAAAAAAGAAAACAAAAAGACCTAATTGAGGATGGCTACGCAGTGTAAATTGGCTCATATATACTGAAGTAAATATCTTCAAGCTTCTCCCAGCATGAACTGCAAACAGACCACATCTAGGGAATGATAATATTTCTCCATTTTTTCTCTCTTTATATTTTTGTGAACATTTCATTGCTGTTGTTATTTTGTTTTATTTATCATAATCTATTTGAATATTCAAATTGTTTTAGGTATCGTTATCCCCGTGTTTTGGTATTACTAATGCTATTGTTGTGATTGTTGTTATCATTCTTCTTATTATTATTACTATTATTATTATCATTATCATTATTATTATTATAACAGGTATTGATAATAAACCATATTTGATAAAATTGTTTGTTTGGATAATGTATATGCAAATATCATATATATGTGATATCAATCACTTTGTTTGTCTTTTTTTCGGGGAGTGATTGTCTGCACGATTTAGCATTATATTTGATATATTATGTAGATATCGTTTAACATTATTCTATCATTATTGGCTGCAATTTCATCTCTTTTCTAGTGTCTTTCATATATATCTTGGGTGGCTTAAATTCAAGTATGTTCTGAAAGTAATGTATTTGCAGCTATTCTTTAAATTTGACGGCCTTTTTATTTCGCTCGTCATACGTCTTTAAAATTACAATTTGGCAACTCAGGCAACTTCAGTACACCACCACACCTGAACTACTAAGGTAAAAGAAAAAAAAAATAATAAAGAATGATAATGATAATAAATAATAATAATGATTAATAATAATAATAATAATAATATAATAATAATAATAATAATAAATAATAATAAATAAATAATATAATAATAATAATAATAAATAATCATAATATAATAATATAATAATATAATAATAATAATAATAATAATAATAATAATAATAATAATAATAATAATAATAATAATAACAATAATAATGATAACAACAACAACAACATCATCAACAACAACAACAACTTTAATGAAAATGATAAGGATGTTGATATTGAACATCTTCATCATAACAATAACAAAGACTAAAATAATTATAATGATAATGGCAATAACAAAAATAATATTTGTAATAACAATGATGCAAATAGCTGTAATAATAATGATAACAAATTATAACAATAGAAATGATGACTATAATTCAATTAGCAAACTGATAAACATAATAATGCTAATAATAGAATAATATTGATCATAATGATAATATATGATGGTGATGATGATGATGATAACGATAACAATAGAGATAATGATGATTATATATATATATATATATTTTTTTTTTTTTTTTGAGTAGTAGTAGTTGTTGTTGTTGTTGTAATAACAGAAGAAGTAGCATTATCATTATCATCACTCTTAATAACAGTAGTGTTAACATTATTATTTGCAATTACTATCACAACCACTAATGAAGATGATAAGAATATTGATAATTCCATAGAGATAATAATATTCATCATAACGATGATAATAATGATAATCAAAACAATGCCACAAGCAGAATAATATGATAATGTTGATAACGATAATGATTACAATGATTATATAAATACCGCTATTGCTAAAAGTAATAGAAATAATGACTAATCTTCATGACAATACTAGTAATGATGATAATAACCATGATGACACTAACTGCAGTGATAACATGATATGATCCATAACAAAAATGACAAGGGAGAAGCAGAAACCGGAAATGTAGGAGGGGAGAGGGACGGGAGGGGGAGAGGGTAGGATGTGAGGGACGAGAGGGACGGGGTGAGGGGGGAGAGGGGACGGGGTAAATGGGGCGGGGGGGGCAGGGGGGGGGGGGAGAGGGAGGGGGGGAGGGGGAGGCGGAGGGGGCGAGGGGGAGGGACAGGGACAGGAGGGGGGAGGGGGGGGGGGGGGGGGGGAGGGGGAGAGGAGGGGGGGGAGGGGAGGGAGGGGAGAGGAGGGGGCAAATGGGGCGGGGGTGGGGGGGGAGGTGGGGGGGAGGGGGGGCAGAGAGCGGGGGCTAGTCCCTACTATAAGATTCATGCTGTGGTGGCTGGTTCGGTTGCAAAAGGCCCGTACCTGTATATTAAATCGTATGCAGGAAGTCTACGGGAATTTCCGCCACATTTCAATTACTCTTGCTGATATACCTTGCCAATGCTTGTGCAGTTAGCCAGGAGAGTAAAAAATAAAGGACTAAACTAAACAAATTCTTATTAATACACATATTGAATAATGAATTTGATGTATAAAAAACAGGGTCTGTAAGCTTAGGTGAATCTGATGGATGGAATTTAGACAAAAAATCCTAACGGGAAATGTAAAAAAAAAATATATATATATTTTTTTTTTTCTTACAAATATCTTCAGCCTTTTTTCCCAAGCGTACAGATGTGCTTTACTGTTTTTTTTATGAATTAAGTCTCTCGCTGTGTGTCTGTAAAATAGAATGAACACGTATGGATATGCATCAGTATGTGAACATGTAAAACGATTCTTAAATGTAAGTATGGATGCGTAAATTTGCGTATACCCAAAAAAAAAAAAAAAAGAAAACAAATAAATAAATAAATAAGAATAAAAAAATAAGAATAATAATTTAGGGAAGTTTCAAAATAACTCAAATATAATAACCCTAAGTATGAATAACCTAGACATCTTATGAGGCCAAGAATCATACCGGGTTTATTCATCGGAAAAGTACAAGCGATTAAAAAAAAAAAAAAAAAGAAAAAAAAAATGAAGAAGAAAAAAAATGTTTCTACATGATACAAGAGTCCTAGAAAAGCCAGTCTTACTGAACCCTGGTGGTGAGTGTGTATGGAATGTTTGTTTTTATTTTATCAGTGCTGTTATTTGTTATTTGTACTGTCATTATTAAAAATAATGTCGAGGTTACTCCCATTGTCATTGCAAGTCTCAGCATTATTAGTAATAGTTTTATTGCAACTGTTATTACTAAGGCATTTCCATTGCTATTATATTTTATGTTATTATTATCTTATGTATTTCAGTATAGAGATTCATCACCATCATCATTATCATCAACACCATCACCATCATTTTCACCATCATTACCATCTTCATTATCATCATTGTCATCATCATTACCATCATCATTGCCATCTTCGCCATCATCATCATTATCGTCATCATCATCACAGTCACCATTACCCTTATCATTATAATCTTCACCATCATCATCATCATCATTATCGCCATCATCCTTACCATTATCATCTTCATCCTTATCGTCATGAAGAAGATAATGATGATTGTTTATGTTGTTGTTGTTCTTATTGTTATTTTTGCAATTCATGTTATCATAACCCTTATTCCTATTATCATCATCATTATTATCAGTAGTGTTTTTATTATTACAATCATCCTAATAATCATTATTATTATTGCCATTATCATTTTCACTTTATTAGTGTTACTGTTATCTTAACTGTTATTATTTTTTTTTAATTATCATTATCCTCATCTTCATCTTCGTCGTCATCTTAACCATCATCAACATCATTACCATTATTATCATCATCATCATTATTATAATCAACCTTATCATTGTTATTATCATTACTATTAGCATTATCATTGACATTATCATTTTCATTGGTATCAATGATCCTTATTTACAATAATATTTTCTTCATTATCATTATCATTATTATTATTGGTATTCCTGTCACCACAAATATCATTATCATTATCAGTGCTATTGTTTTGTTACCATTGTTGTCATTATTATCATTGTTATTAGTATTGATATGATCATTACCATTTTTACTGTTGTTGATT
>NW_020871021.1:20000-25000 GCF_003789085.1 Penaeus vannamei | reverse complement strand
AAAATGAAGGAAGGATGGAGGGAGAAAGGGAAAGATAGAGACATAGAGATAGACTCGCACAGGAAAGGGAAAAGGGAAAAGATAAAGAAAAAAAAAGAGACATTCAGACATTCATACGAACAAGCACACAGAAAGAGAGAGAGGAGGAGGAGGAGAAGAGAGAGATCCATAGCGATAGAGATAGCCAAACAGAGAGAGAAAAATAGCCCGACCTTCGGACCGACAGACGTATACATGCATACATACCTCCATCCATCTAATATCATTCGTATGCATGTATCCTCTAAAGAAACATTCCCTCCAGAGTTGAAATTCCCTGTACAGTCATGTATAGAAAGAGGCACATTAATATTTGCTTGAATGCAACAGAGTTTGGCGAAGAGAGGAGGCGGAGGAACGGACCGCCATCTCCTAAATGTCTGACGTTTCTGAAGATATTTAAGACTCGGGTATAAAAGTCTTAAGTCGGGATGGAAGCAAGGATTTCTATTGACCTCATGCCCGGGTCGAAAAGAGGATCTGCTCAAAGAAACACTCTCCGGCACACAGATGCTCGTGCGTATCCCTGTGTAAGTGTATGTGAGTGTATGTGTGTGTGTGTGTGGAGGGGGGAGGGAGTATGGTGTGTGTGTGTGTGTGTGTGTCTGTGTGTGAGGGGGGGGGGTATGGTTTGTGTGTGTGAGTGCATGTGTGTGTGTGTGGGGGGGGGTATGGGTTTGTTTGTGTGTATGTGTCTATGTGTAGGGGAGGGTATGTGTTTGTGTGTGTGGGAGGGAAGGTATGTTTGTGGGGGGGGGAGAATATATTTGTGAGTGTATGTGTGGAGGGGTATGTGTTTTGTGTGGTTGGGGGGGTTGTGTGTGTGTGTATGTTTATACGTTTCTTTTTTTTTCGTTGTTTCTTTGTGAGGATATAGAATTACCGGCACTGACCGGCTGTTCGTATTTAAAGGTTTCTATTCGCATTTTTATGAACGCAAATACCAACACACACACACACAAACACAAAACACATACACACACATATCTACTCCCCTTCCCCCCTACACACACACACACACACAAACACACAAACAAAACACACACACACATATCAACACCCCCCCCACACACACACACAAACACCCCCTCACACACACAACATACCCCCCAACCCCCAACCCCCCCACACACACACACCAAACAAAACATCATAACCCAATCGATAACCAAAAACCCCCCCTCTCGACGACTCATAAATATAAAAAAAAACAAAAGGATAAACAGCGCGCCCTTTATCCGAGACACGATCTAAAAAATATATATAGGTACAAGGGTGACATCAGAGCCACGTAAGTAATTCACAGGAGCTCTGCATGTTTTGTTGAGTGCCTATGTTTCGCTTATGGTCTGTTACCCACCTGGCAGACCTGGGTTTTAATTTTTCACCTCGCTCTCCATTGATTTTTGAAAGAGAGGGGAATTAGGTCGGAAACACAAAGGAAAGGGAGAATAAGATTAATAAGTGTTTATTGATATTGATATTTGCAGTTATTTTTTTTTTATCATTATCATCTTTGCTATTATTATTATTGTTGTGTTATTATTATTGTTGTTGTTTTTTGTTTGTTGTTGTTGTTTATTATTATTACTATCATTATTATTATTATTATTATTATTATTGTTGTTGTTGTTGTTGTTGTTGTTTTGTTGTTGCTGTTGTTGTCTATCATTGTTATTAGTATCGTTATTACTATCATTATTATTTTCATTATTATCATAATCATTTTTATTACGGTTATTATTGATATTGTTGTCATTTTTGATATCATTATTGTAATTATCACTATATATACTTTTTTTTAATCGCTAGAGAGGGTCACTAATTTAAATGAAGTTAGTATTAAAATGAATCACAGAATATGAAATGGGTTTTGGTTCAATTTAATATGACGGTAACATTATGATGATGGAATATGCAGGGTTCATGTGCAGAAAAATTGACTTTGGTTAATCTAGTATGAATATAGTTTTCATAATAACTGACATTGTTGTTAGAGTCATATTTGACAAAGAATATCTGTCAGAATTTGATATTATGATTATCATAAGGGCTATTTTTATAATAGTATATATATCGTTAATATTACAATTTATTCTATTTGTACAGTAGCATCATTTATTCAAGAGAATAAATCATCTTCACACTAAAATGCCTTAATTGAATCCCGTGTCGTTATACACTCACTTTCTTCTCCGTCTCCAACTTCTTCCTTATCATCTCCTTCTTTGTCTCCCTCCTTCTCTCTCTTTTTTCCCTTCATTATCATCTTTTCGGGAGGTAAGACAGGTATTCCCTTACATCCTCGCTGAGTGGCCTTCATCTCCGCCCCAAATGCTCGTTGAGTGGCCCTCGTTTCTCCTGATGCTCGTTGAGTGGCCCTCTCTGTTTGTTGGCCAGTCTCCTTTTTCGCGATAAGATCTTCTCTTCTTTATTTACTCCGCGCGTGAGATTCATTGCGTTGAAACCTTAGCCGGAGTGTTATAATGGAATCTCCTCAAGTACCGTTGTTGAATCTTACAAATTAGATTTATTTCAAACATGGACATTTGTTTATTTGTTTATCCATCTGTACTCGTGAGTAATAAGGTTTATTTGTGTGGATTTTGTTGTTCTTTGTTTGTTTGTTTGCTTGATTGATTCTTGTGTCAGTCATCGTGTTCTTTCATTAATTAAATTTTGGATTATTTTTATTTATTTATCTATTATTTTATTTTTTATTCATTTTTTTAAATTATTTTTCATTTGCCAAAGGAACAAAACATTTGAAAAAAAAGTCCTTATTACCATATTCATTCACTTTTTTTCTCTTCTTTACTACATCGTTTATAGAGCACGCGTCTCAATCCCAAGCCGCTTACCTTTGTGTCTGCGTCCGTTTCCTCAAGCACTGACTTTGGCTTCATACGAACATCTTCCCCCCTGTAATCACAGTAGAGGAGAAGGTTACTCGCCCATTATTACCCAGACTGAAGGAACTTTCGATAAGGGGGTGGGGGTGGAAGACGAGGAGGGTAGGGGCCACAGGGAGGGAGATCGGAGCGGAGGAAGGGTAGGAGGAGGGGAGAAGGAAAGAAGAGGAGGAGGAGGAGGAGGGGAGAGGGGAAGCAGAGAAAGAGGAGGAGGAGGAGGAAGGGTAGGAGGAGGGAGAGGAAGCAGAGAAAGAGGAGAGGAGGAAAGGGTAAGAGTTGGGAGAGGAAAGGGAGGGAGGAGGAGGAGGAGGGGTATGAGGAGGGAGAGGAAGCAGAAGAGGAGGAAAGGGTAAGAGTTGGGGATGAGGGAAGGGAGGGGAGGAGAAGGAGGAAGGGAGAGGGAAAGGAGGAGGAAGAGAACGAGTAAGAGTTGTTGTAAGTGATGCTGCTGGAGAAGGAAGTGGTGGTGGAGGATGAAGAGGATGTGTAGGAAGAGAAAGGGAGAGAAGGAAATGGAGATGGTGTAGTAGAGGAGAAGGAGCAAAAATGGCAGAAAGAAGACGAAGAACAGAGGAAGAAAAGGTGGGTGAGACCATGAAAAAGAGGCGAAGGAAGAACAATACACTGAGAAAGAGGTAAAGAAGAATAGGAGAAGAAAGTAGGGTGAAGCAGAAGGAAGAAGAGACAGAAAAAGTTGAAGGAAGAAGGGAATAGGAAAGACAGAAGCTAAGGAAGAGAAGGAGAACAAGAGGACACGATGGAGGAGAAGAATGTAATGATGAAAGAGAAGATAAGATAGAGGAGATAAGGGAAAATTGCGGAAGCGTAATAAAGAAAGGAAATAAGAAATAAGTTAAAAGACAAAGGAAAAGTATAATTGAAAATCTAAAAAGAGTATAATAGAAAAGATAAATAAGATGATTCATAGATAAAGATCTACAAAGGGGAGGAAAAGAAAGAGAAGAAATGAGAAAAAAATATTTAGTACTAAGTAGAAATTGAAGAAATAGATACATATTCAGAGAGAGGGGGAAAGCGAACGAACGGGAAAATGAAAGATAGGTGTCTATATATATTTTGAGAGAAAGAGAGAATAAGAAAAATATATAGATTGATAGATTGAAATATAGGCAGAGATAGATATGAAGAAAGAACACAGAGAGATAAAAACAAAGAGTGAAAGAAATAATGAGAGAGATCAGTATATATTCAAATATACACACACACACATACATATATAAGTGTGTGTGTGTGTGTGTGTGTGTGGGTGTGTGTGTGTGTGTGTGTGTGAGAGAGAGAGTATGTGTGAGTGTGTGTATAGACAGACACAAACTGACAGACAGGGCGAGGGAAAGAGAGAGAGAGAAAAAAAGAATCACTCTAAGTTATCTAAGCAAAGCCCGCCGCCTTTGCAAGCCTGTTATAAATCACGTCCGAACATGAAATATGAGCCGTCATGCCTGAAAGTCCAAGAGCAAATTGTTAGTCTCGGTCAGTCTTTTTGTGGTCCGAAAACCGTGAAAATTTGGCCTTACATATTGGCCCTGATGGTCCCCGAGCAAGAATATTTATGTGTCGCCTCCTCTGCGGTTGCTTAGTGCCATTTATTGGATTCAATTTTGGGTGTTTGTTTACTTGTTTGTACGTCTGTGTATTTATGTATGTATTCGATATTTTTTTTCGATTCATATAATGGGGGCGTAAGGGTTTAAGGGAAATTTAACGTAAGAGTTTAATGTAAATTTAGCATGCGTTTAACGTGAATTCAAAGTAAGAGTTTAACGTAAATTAACGTAAGAGAATAACGTAAATTTAACGTAAGAGTTTAATGTAAATTAACGTAACAGTTCAACGTAAAATTAACGTAAGAGTTTGACGTCAACTTAACGTAAGAGATTAACGTAACAGTTCAACGTAAATTTAACGTAAGAGATTAACGAAAATTTAACGTAAGAATTTAACGTAAGAGTTTAATGTCAACTCAACGTAAGAGATTAACGTAAATTTAACGTTAATTTACCACAAGAGTTTAACGCAAATTGAAAATGG
>NW_020871020.1:0-5000 GCF_003789085.1 Penaeus vannamei | reverse complement strand
ATAGAAAAAAATGAAAATAGAACTATATCATTTTGTGAACAGTTGCTGAATCTGAATAGACCAATTCATCTTCTACCGATTCAGACGACTTGGACAAGGTGGAAATTCTTACCCTTTTCAACACTTTAACCTCAGAGTTTACCTATTGAAGCGAACGCATAACTGATATGCTGTGTTGTCAGAATGGTTGAGAAACATTTTAGGCAACTTTGTATGTGAATTTTATACCCAGAAACATATTGAACGATTTATAATTAATGAAAACGTAAATCTTAAGTGAGACATGCGTGAAATATATCGAAGAATATGGCTCTCTGCTCGGCCAGCCGAAATATATCACTTTTTTCAGGGTTTAACCTTAAACAACGTAAGGATACATCAATTGACTCGAATGGTGTGCGCGTAAAGGTAAATGTATTTGAGGATGTATCGATGTGTTTCGGGGACTTTGCATGAAAATTATTTTCGTATAAAAAAAAAAAAAAAATATATATACATATATATATATATATATATATATATATATATATATATATAATATATATATATATATATATATGATATATATGATATATATATTCACACACACACAGATATAGATATAGATATAGACACAGATATATAGATATAGATAGATATAAATGCGTGTGTGTGTGAATATACATACATACATACATACATACATATACATATATATATATATATATATATATATATATATATACATATATATATATATATATATATATATATATATATATATATATATATATATATATATATATATATATATATATATATATATATGTAGTAAAGGATTTTTTCCCTATTATTCCTAATTTATCCTATTTTCTAATCTATTTTATTTTTCATATTTTTCGACAAGCTTCTAGAAGCGTGGGGACTGCTGGAACACGTTGCCACGACAATGGATATTTACTTTACTGTTGCTCTATTTACTTTACGGTTAGATATCGGTGGTATTTATATCTTTTGTCAGATTGTCCTTTCAACATGAGTATCTAGTTAGTAGCGCTGCCACCATCCAGGTTTTGATTTAAACTAGGAGGCCCCAAGTATTATATCAATTTGGTAGCTTAACCTAACGGTCTTTAAGGCTCGTGGGGTGGGAATGAATCCGTTCCTTTGTTAAGTGTGTTAAATTGCAATGGTAATGGA
This sequence comes from Penaeus vannamei, assembly GCF_003789085.1. Classification (NCBI taxonomy): domain Eukaryota; kingdom Metazoa; phylum Arthropoda; class Malacostraca; order Decapoda; family Penaeidae; genus Penaeus; species Penaeus vannamei. Next base: position 3,821 of record NW_020871020.1, on the reverse strand, counting down.
AACATTTGTAACCCTTAATATTTTATTTAATAACTAAACAATGAGAAACTGGCATATTATTCTTTATATCTTAGTAGTACACATAATAATTAACATAAGTAATATCATCAAATAATGCAATTCATATCTAAAGTTCATTTCTACATACCTTCCTTTTTCATATAAACTAGAAATCAATGACATTTAAATAAACATAATAAATAAAAATATTCGCGAGACGAAATCGAGACCCTCACATCCAGTCTAACCGTGTTCTTCCCATGATTTTATCTATGACATGAATCAGTCATTCCCTTCCTTTCATCTTACAATTTTCCTCAATACACTTCCCTCTAATAAGTAATATCCTTCTCTGTCCAATCATTGATATCCTCTGGAACTTTTACCTGTGACTATTTCTATTCCTGTCCCCAGGGACCATTAAAATAACTAAAAGAATAACAAGTATGTCCCCTAGCAACAAGGCATTATGGCGGTTGTTCTTCTTGCTGTTTCTCAACCATTTCTCCACGAGACAAGTTAGAATTCATTTGAATTATCACAAATCGATACAAAGAGGTTTAACAATTACGTTAATAAACTTGTTAAGCACTGCAATCTATTATATGAGGGTAAAAATGTAATTTTAAGAACTAGCACTCAGCTTACATGGAGAGAGTTAGAATACGTCTGGCGAGAAATCGTTAAAAAACGAATTCATTGCTTACCCCAAATAAATTCATCATCATCATCAAGGGGGCTGACGCCGACGGGGGCGCATAGCCGCATCCACCCTTCGCTTCCACCTACGAGGATCCCTCATGGCTAGACGCCAGGCAGGGACTCGGCCCATCTCTATTTCTTCGCGGTAGGTTTGGTCGACCTGCCCAAGCCACGACTTCCTCGGTTGTCCCACAGGCCTCCTCCACCCAGGGTTGTCTCGAACAGAGACAACCTGATGGGCAGGATCATATTGAGGAAAGTGAGCCAGGCGGCCCTATAGCCTGAGTTGGCGAGCACGGATTGTGCAGATAACAGGTCCTGTGCCAGTCTCACAGTGCAACCGTTGGTTGGACACATGGTCCCGCCAACAGTACCCCATGATCTGGCACAAGGACCTATTACAAAAGGCTTCAAGACGAGCCTCCAAGGCACAGGACAATGTCCATGTTTCACTACTGTATAGCAAAACTGGTATTATCAGGGCCCTGAAAACCCGTAGCTTGGTCCTTCTGCACAGGTACCGACATCTCCAAATACTCTTGTTCAGAGAGTTCATGACCCCTGCCGCCAGGCCAATCCGTCTGCTGACTTCCTGGTCTGACAGCCCAGAGTTATGAACTGCACTACCAAGGTATGTAAAGCTCTCTGTGACTTCAATGTCCTCGCCGCAAGCACGTACCGACTGAACAGGTTCTCCTAACAAGTCCCCAAATTCCTGGACCTTGGTCTTGGTCCAGGAGACCTCTAGACCCAAGGGCTTCGCTTCATTGCTAAATGCATCGAGAGCCACCACTAGGGTTTCCAAAGACTAAGATAGAATGGCAACGTCATCAGCAAAGTCAAGGTCTGTAACCTTGATATTGCCCAGTGTTGCTCCACAATGACTTTGAACAGTAGCTGCCCAGCCAGTCCATGCAAGTGTTGAAAAGAGTTGGTGCAAGGACACAGCCTTGCCTCACTCCTGAACTAACAGGAAAGAAGCTCGACAGGCCCCCACCACACTTTACAGCACTTTCAGTACTAGTATACAGACTTGCTATCAGATCAATAATCCTTGTTGGAATTCCTCTCAGCCTCAGGATCTCCTAAAGTGACTCCCGATGCGCCATATCGAACGCCTTCTCGAGGTCGATGTAGGCTGCAAGCAGCCCACGCCCAAACTCACGGCGGCGCTCTACAATGACTCGAAGCGCGAGGATACGGTCTATTGTGGATTTACCAGGAGTGAATCCGGATTGCTCCAGTCTCTGGTGCCTCAGTAGATGGTCTCTGATATGTCTCAGAAGGATGTGGGCGAGAACCTTGCCTGGTATACTGAGCAGTGTGATGCCTCGGTGATTGCTGCAGTCCCTATGGTCCTCCTTCCCCTTCCAGAGAGGGATGACCACACCCCTCAACAGGTCAGGAGGAACGGAACCGGACCGCCAGATGCAGCCAGGACAGCATGTAACCCCCGTGCCAGTTAGGTTCACCATCAGCCTTTAACAGTTCAGCTGGTATGCCGCTCAGATCCCGCTGCTTTACCACTCTTCAGCTTGGAAATCAGACGCCACCCTAACTTCAGTTAGGGAAGGGAGTGTTCCTCACTGATGGGATGGATCTGGCAGCGGGATCTGCCTGACACTACCCGCGATCCAAGTTAACTCTTAGGTGAGGTGCACCGGCATCAGCTCCTGAACCATGGTGACAGCATAGCTCCAGCCAGATACCAAAATATGCGAATATCGCAAGCCCTACCACGTTCATCTCTTTCACGTCAAGTTTACAAACATTGGTAGGAGTGCACACAGCAATAAGAGACATGAAGCCAAAAGATAGCTTCAATCTCAATACCATTATACGCTCATCAGTAGGAGTAACCTCTACTACCGAGGGCTGGAGTCTGCTGGAGATGGCAATGGCTACTCCCTGGAGATTGTGGCCGTCGCTGCGGCCCGACCAGTAATAGGTGTAGCCACCTACACAGGTCATGCCGCTGCCAGGCCTCCTCACCTCCGAGAGAGCAGCCACCTCAACTCCCAGCTTCCCCAGTTCCCTCGACAGTAGAGGCAACCGATCATCCTGACGCAAAGAACGGACGTTCCAAGCCCCCACCCTGACTTCCCGCCTGAGGTTCAGCCTCTGGCAGTCGCTCCGGGTGGATGCCACCTCTGCCACCCCCACCGACGCTGCCCCATATAAAAGGGGGTGGCGAGCTGCGTGCCCCATCATCCACCTGTCGGGTTCCCGAGGGGTTTCCCCCACAAGCTTCACTCTGGGCTGGCGGCCATCAGAGCGCAGGCGAGACGAGTAGTTCCCGTTCCCAGCCTGCGCTCCAGCAGTCGCCCTCCCAGCAGGGCCCACAGTCCGCCTCGCTAGCTGGGTGGGAGGGACTTTTTCCCTCCTCCCAGCCTTTCCATTTATAAAGTGCACTGCCGATTGGTTATATCTGGGGGGGAGGAAGGACTGGCAAGGCCCACCTCCCCGAGCCTCCCATTAACCCCAGGGGGCTAGGGGGCAGGAGTTGGTACAGTTTATAAATTATTATTATGTTACTCTTATTTGTTGTAACACTAATTTTTGCTATATTGATATGACTCCAGAAAGAAAAAAAAGAAAAAGAAAAAGAAAAAAAAGAAAAAAAAGAAAAAGAAAAAGAAAAGAAAAGAAAAAAGAAAAGAAAAGAAAAGAAAAGAAAAGAAAAAGAAAGAAGAAAAAGAAAAGAAAAGAAAGAAAAGAAAAGAAAAGAAAAGAAAAAGAAGAAAAGAAAAGAAGAAAAGAAAAGAAAAGAAGTTTCAGTGACAAATCAGAAACATAGCACTTTTAAAATGTCGAATAATAATGATCTCGACCATATATATATATATATATATATATATATATATATATATATATATATATATATATATATATATAATATATATATATATATATATATATATATATATATACATATATATATATATATATATATTATAATATATATATATATATACTATATATATATATATATATATATATATATATTATATAATATATATATATATATATATATATATATATATATATATATATATATATATATATAATTATATATATATATAATATATATATATATATATATTATATTATATTATATA
>NW_020871019.1:57500-60021 GCF_003789085.1 Penaeus vannamei | reverse complement strand
GGGATAGACTTTTGTGTCTGAGAAAGAAGGCCATCTTATGGACGGTGACAGTTTACCGACTAAGATTTATGTCTAGGTCCCCCGTGGCCATGGAGGCATGAACAGCGACAAACCTTATAGTTCAATGTTATTTTTCTTTTAAGCCAGAAGAGGCTTGCTGTCACTGGTCACATATTCGCTAAAGATCTTTATGTCATCTGGAAAGTTTTCTCTGTACATAGTACCTAAAATTCAGGAGAATCTCAATCCTTTATTCTTATAGAACAACTAATATATATACGTATTAGTTATAATTGGCAGTTTCAAAGTAAACAAGCTAATTGCAGAGTTAGTTACTACAATTAAGGGACGGCGTTCTAAGAGCTTAAATTGTTTACGTTCAGATAGACAAAGCAGCCTTTTCACAGAAGGACGTAACCAACTTTTGTCTACAAAAAAAAAAAAAAAATTGTGGGAAGTAACCTTTGTTAAAGATTTGTAGTACGACTAGCATCAAAGAAAGAAATTTACTCCCCTTATAAACAAAGTTGTCTTGGATATGGGTCCCAAATATTTCTTCTTCAAAGCAAATATTAAAAGAAATTGATAGCGAATGCCAACTTATTCATATTAACTATTCTTCTTATTTGTCGCTAAAGCTAAATTATAAAGAATGTTTTAAAATATAGCAAGTAATTTTGATGATGATCTAGAAACTGCTTATATAATATAATAATACAAACAAAAGCCATTCAGACTATTTACCATTTATTCAGTTCACGGTCTGTGAAACCCATTGAAATAAAGCAATATTGCCAAAAACTTTGTCAGCTACTGCAGTTGACTATAGTTTAATCATGTTATATATAAGACGGCCGCTCACGAGGAACGTACTAAAATTTTTGACATTTAGTGGAGTAAATGTTTTTTTCTATTTCGTTGTCTTTGTTTTGTATATGTCTACGTGGCCGCTTCTTTCAGATACTACACAATTACACCCCACACACACACACAACATTACCTTTCTCTGTCCATTCACTCCCTCCTCTCTCTCCTCTGGTCTGTTCGAATATTTCGCACGCCACCGCTAATATGTGTGGTTTCCTAATCTTCCTTAACAACCTAAACCTTGAACCAAAAAAACGATAAGAAAACATATAAAAAAAAAAAAGCTGAAATGTAAACCCTAAATATTACAGAATCACCTCCGCGCACACGCGAGACCAGTGGGGTTCGAAAAACTCTGCATTCAACATGTAAGAAGGACAAAAAAACCAAAAATAGAAAAACATCCATTACACTACACACACACACCCCAGAAAGTAACACGGCACACACACACTCACACACACACACACCACACACAACTACACACACACACCATCCAGCCACACCATCGTAAAAAATATTAACGAATCAGAACAAAGCTTTAAAAGGTGTTCACCACACACCACAAAAAAAATAAACCAAGATCTAAAGTTACACTGAGATACCGCGCCATGGACAGGAGACCGCCGTATGGCTATCACGACACGCTCGAAGAACCAAACAGCACGAGCAGGCACCACTACCGCTAATCAGATAGCACGACACGATCTACCGTACAGCGCGTGGTGTTGGCTCAGTTTGAAGGTCAGAGGTCGAAGGACGGCTATACGTCGGTTTGTTGCGGGCTAGCTGTCTCTTCGTCCTTTTAGGCTCTATCCTCAGTTCGTATATTTTGTTTTGTTATTTTCTTCTTTTTTTGACGTATCCTTTCTTTTGAACTACATCCCGCTTTGTTCTTCACGCATCACACACTACTGACATATTGTCTGTTTTCTCTTCACTCTCCACATTACCTTACCACCATTTTTTTTTATATTAGTTCCTTATTGCATCACTGATTCACTGTACATCTTGTCGCATCATCTGACACTCACTCTACATCTCGTTCCCCTCCTCCTCTCACCCCTCACACAACACATCCACTACTGCCATCATCACTACTCCCTATCACACACTCTACCGTCTATCACAGCATCACCCATCTCTCTTCTCTCCCTGCTCTACTAATATATATTATATAACATCACATACTACATCAAATAGTATCTACATTATAATCTAAGTCATGTTAGTATATTTATTAAATATATATGATAATGTATATATGTATATACTCATATAAATATACATATATATAAATATAATATATATTATATATATATATATATATACGAACAATGAGTGGGGCAAAAGCGAATACACAATCACTCAGCCCGACATAAAGCAAAATAAAGGCTTGAAACGAGACGTCAGATAGCGAGACTCGAGCAGCAGATCCACCAACAGGAGAGGCGATGCGACACCACAACACCACCCACAAAAAGTGAACAAGCACCACGACAGACACCCACAGCGCAGGAAACCTCCACGTGACCAAAGGCTAAACACACAGACCACCAGTTAGATAATACGACGCACATCATCGACATTCTGTCTGGGAAAAGAAGGAATTTCGGGAATGCACTGGTATGACAAACAACAACATTCGTGATAA
>NW_020871019.1:30000-40000 GCF_003789085.1 Penaeus vannamei | reverse complement strand
TCAATTAGACTATGTATTCCCTTATGCATAAAAAATCGAGGTATTTGTCTGCTTGACTTCGCAACCCACCCCCTCCTCTCCCCAATTTTTTCCCAGTTACATGATGCAAGTTCGATACTCGGGATAAATGTACTGAATCATTCGATACCGGCATTATATAAATAAAAAAGGGGATAGACCCGAAGCAAATGGATGTAAATGAAGCAATCAAAAAGCAGTGAACGGAGAAGCGAACCAAACGAAGTTAAGGACCCAAAGGAAAAGATTTTTTCTCCCTTTGTTCTTTTTTCCTTTTCCTTTTTTCTCTTTTTTTTAGAAAGAAAAGCAAAAGGCAAAAGAATTAAAAAAAGAAAGGTACACACCAAGAGGAGGAGACGAAGAAGGGAAAAGAGAGAGGTCTATAAAAATATGGTTTCAAGAGAGCGAAAGTTACGATACTTGGGGAAAGATTCGTGCTTCATACGACGGGTTTTACGCACTGGCTTGATTACAGGACGTGGCTTTGGGAGAGTGAGAGAAGAACGGCGGAGATGGAGACGCGAGAAGAAGGAGGTTGCTAGAAGAAGAAGAAAAAAAAATAGGGAAATTAAAATAGAAATGAAAAGAGAATCAAAACGAAAGAAAATATGAGCATAAATAAAACAGTTCCGGTGAGGAATACGGATATTAATCAAAACTAAGTATATGATAAAGACTGAAAAAATAAGAACAAAAGAACATAAAACTAACAGACTGAAATACGAAAGACATCTCGCGTAGGAGGAGGAGGAGGAAGAAGAAGAGAAGAAGAAAAGAAGGAGAAAGGAGAAGAAGAAGAAGAAGAGTTGTAGAAGAAGAATAGGAGGAGGAGGAGCAAATAAACGAAAGAAGAAAGCAAGGAGATGGATAGAGAGGGCGTTGCGACGTGGGTGACGTGGGCGTGGAGACAGCCGTGGAGACAGCACGCGAGGGGAAGGCAGGCGAGGGCGGGCGCGAGGGGACGAGGGACGAACCAGAGACGACGGCGGGGGGGGGGGGGGGGGGAGACCGGACGGAAAATGGCTTTCTTTTCGGATCGGGATTTGGAGGGAAGACAAACCGAGGGGAAACACTGTCCTGGGAGTGGAATGATTCGTGTAAATAGGATGAGGCTGATGAGACGTAAGGCCACATCCACGTCAAAGGGAATATATTCATCATGAAGATTGAACCATCATCAATCAAACTCTAGTCCATCCACATTTAAATTATGAAACTAGACCAATTTCCGTAACTCTTCTCGACAATGAATTTACTCGACCGCTTTCCGATTCACTCGAACGCAACCCTCAAAATTCCATTGCAAGAAGAAAAGAGAGAGAGAGAGAGAGAGAGAGAGAGAGAGAGAGAGAGAGAGAGAGAGAGAGAGAGAGAGAGAGAGAGAGAGAGAGAGAGAGAGAGAGAGAGAGAGAGAGAGTGAGTGAGTTCACCGAAAAAAAAAGAAAAAAAAAGAGGGAGAGAAAGAGAAAGTTCACCGATAAAAAATCCAAAACCACAGGAAAAAATACGACCAAATCCCGCGATAAAGAGAGAAAGAAGCCGAAAGCCCGACCGCCGCCGACGCAGCCATCGACCGATCGGGAAAGAAAGTGTGAGAGACGCAAGAGTGTGTTGGGGAGATTAACCGACCCTTTTGCGTTCGGTCACACTACATGCCTGCGGGTTCTTGCAAGGTGAGCGCGCGCCCTGCCTGCCTGACACGGGCGACGAAAGGGGAGGAGAGACAAAGGAAAGTGATTGGCAGGGAAGGGTGGAGAGGTGGAAGGGGACGAGGTGGAGGAGAGAGGTGGACGGACGAGAATGGTCGGGAAATAAACAGAAAGGAGGAGTGACCTCATTGGCAGGGAGGAGCGACACGGGAGATGGAGAGGAAGGAGAGAGGGTGCAGAGAGGAGAGGGAGAGAGAGAGGAGGAGAGAGAGAGAGAGAGAGAGAGAGAGAGAGAGAGAGAGAGAGAGAGAGAGAGAGAGAGAAGAGAGAGAGAGAGAGAGAGAGACGAGAGAAGAGAAACAAAGACAGATATAGAGATAACGATAAAAATAAAGACAGAGACAAAGTAGACAGATATATAAATAAGCAAATAATCGTACAGACAAACAGACAGACAGAAACCAAGACGCGAGGAACGGCAGACCATCAGAAACAACAACTTACCAAGAGACGAAGAGATAAACGGAGAAAAAGCGATGCAAACGGACTACTCCAAACATAAAAAAACAAACAAACAAACAAATGAATAATAAAAAAAAAATCACAGTAGCGTTATCCTCACGAAAGAACAAACAGGACGGCGTCATGAAACGGAGGCAACGAATCTGCTAAAAGCCCTCGATTCCTTTGCAAACACTCGGGGTATATTATATTCCTCTCCATATCTCTCTTCCTTGCGACACTCACCCGAGAGTAAGACGGCAAAGTTACGTCATGTCAACAGAGACGGTGGTGTGAATTGCAAGAGTAGGTGGGATTCCATTGAGAAATCCCCGTTTTCAGTATCGTTATATTTTGCATGTCTGTTCTGTAGCGTTATCCGATTCGGTGTAAAGTTAGAGAACATCGACGGGCTAATAGAACTTCAACACGGTACAGACACACATAGACACACACACGCTCACACACACAAAAACACCACACACCACACACACACACACAACAAACACACACACACACACACACACAACACACAACAACAACACACACACACACACACAAACACACACACACACAACACACACACACACTGACCAGCGTCCCTCCCTTCGCTGTCCACAAACTTTCCGATGGAACTGCGACACTGGCTCTCAATCGAGCAATTAATTACCCATTCACTTCACCAAACAAAGGCCGCAGCAACTCACAAAATTAATTACAAGTTGAAATCGCTTCAACTTTGGCCGGCGAGTGAGGCCCACAGGAGGAACTTATTGCTTCAGGAATTCAGGAGGAGGAGGAGGGAGAGGGAGAGGGGATGTGGAGGAGGGGAGGAGGAGAAGTGGAGGAGGAAGTGGAGTGGAGGAGGTGGAAGTGGAAGTAAAGGAGGGAGGAGGAGGTGGAGGTGGAGGAGGAAGAGGAGGAGGAGGTGAGAGGAGGAAATGGAGGTGGAGGTAGAAGTGGAGAAGGAAGAGGGGAGGAGGAGAAAAAGAAAGTGGAGAAGGTGGAGCTGGAGGTGAGGATGAAGAGGTGGAGCTGGAGAAGAAAGTGGAGGACGAGGAAGAAGAGTAGAAGGTGGAGGAGTGGAGCTAGAAAATGAGGTGGAGGATGAGGAAGATAAGCAGGAGGAGCTGGAGGTAGAAGTGGTGCAAAAGGAAGAGGAGGAGGAGAAAAGAAAAGAAGAAGAAGGAGTAGGAGGGGAGGAGAAGGAAGTGGTGATAGAGTTGAAGGTGGAGGATGAGGAGGATGAGCAGGATGTAGAGGAAGAGGAGGAGGAGGAGGAGGTGGTGAAGCAGGAGCAGGTGTAGGAGGAAAAGGAGGAGGAGGAGGTGTCTGAGGCGATGGGGATGGAGACTGAGTGGGACGTTAAAGAAGACAGCGGAAGAGGAAGAAGAGGATAAGCTGGAGAAGTATTTGAAGGTAGAAAGGAAGATAAAATGTAGATAAGCAGAGGAAGGAGGTGATAAAGCCAGGACGAGAAGATGCGAAGGAATAAGGATGAATAGAATAATTTTTTTCTCTCCTTTTCCTTTTCATTCCTCCTCCTTCTCCCCTTCCAAAGCCCTTTTTGAAAAATAGAATGATAATGAAAAATAAAAAAAAATATGATAATAATGAAAAAAGAATAATGATGAAAACAAAAATAAGCAATAGAACAAGGAAACAGTTAACAGAGAGGACAGAGAAGGAGGAGGACAACCGAGACAGCCACCTACCCCCCCTTCCCCTCCCCTAACCCCAAGACGCCCCCTCCCTAACTCAATCCCTCGTCAATCTCCAGATGCGACGGGCGCGCTTGCCTAACCCACTCAAGCGGCCTTCAGGTACCGGGGCAAGGGCAAGCGGGCAAGCGAAAGCAACCCTATCTCAACCCCATTACTCTACTCTATTCAGAGTCCACCTTCGTGGTCTTATTATCGTCTCGTCTCGTCTCTCTGTCTCTCTCTCACTCTCTCTCGTCTTATTCTCTTTGTCTCCCTTTTGTCTTATTCTCTCTCTCTCTCTTTCTGTCTCCCTTTTCTCTCTCTCTCTCTCTCTCTCTCTCTCTCTCTCTCTCTCTCTCTCTCTCTCTCTCTCTCTCTCTCTCTCTCTCTCTCTCCTCTCTCTTCTCTCTCTCTCTCTCTCTCTCTCTCTCAATCTCTATTCTCTCATCCCTTCCTACCATTTTATCCTCCTTCCCGCTCTCGATCCAACGCCATCCACAAAACTAACCCCGAGATATTAATCTAATCCAAGTTTAATTTCGGGACAAAGTATCGCCCTAAATGAGACGTTTTGGTCGCCGCTGCGATGTTAATGCCACACTTATGAAACATTTACTCACATAATAAACCGCGGATTCATATTTCATGACTCACAAACTCACGGCTTTCTCGACGCTGAAGTGGAGTGACACCCCCCCTCCTCCCTGTCTCTCTGGGCCTCTCGGTGCTGCACGTGTCTGTCAAGCTGTCATCAGCTCATTTCAATATTCACGTGTTTATTCATTCCCCTGTTAATTATAATGTTTCGTAATTATTGTTTTTGCTTTAATCTCAACTAATTGCTCATATTGCCAATTAACACTACAATTATGAATATCATCAACAATAACATTATCCTCATCATTAGTATAATCCAAAATAAATATTTACTCTAGGTTTTGACATTATTTTTGCTAAAGTTATTGCTATCAAATTTATCCTCACGACGGTCACCAAACTATTCACGCATTTCCTAATTTCTTTCACCCAAACTTCAAAAAAAATAAACAAATAAAACAAAACCAGAAAAATAAACAACATCACAAACAAACACCGAAGAAAAAAAGACTTCCCCGAAACACAAACAATAAAACCAAAACAGCAAAGTAACTCCAAAACAAACAAACAAAAAAAAAACAACAAACAAAAACACGATGTCCCTTCTCCTCCGGCGGAAAGTCCCTCTCTCTTTCGCGTCCGAAATTCAAAAGTTTTCTCGGACTCTTTCGGGTCGAGGAAAAGGAGAGCGAAATGTCGTTCCTTTTCCTTCCGAGGTCTAATCTTGGGAGGTCGCGCGGGGGGGGGGGGGGGGCCGGGGGGGGGGGAGGGGGGGGGCAGGGAGGGGGGGGGGGGTCATCACTCTTATAATCTGTTAGTGATTACGGTAATTATTTTCAATCCGTGTTGACTATTGTTATTGTTTTTGATGTCACTAATGTTATCATCATAATGGTTATCGTTATCATTATCATCACGTTTACCAGTACTACTATATTAATAATGATAATGATTAAAAAATATCATTATGATCATTATTATCATGATTATTTCTATTACTATTATCATTATCATTATTATCACCATTCTTACTATTGCTAACATTATCAGTATTGTCGTTTTTACAACTATTATTATCATTATCACTATTATTTTCATTATTATCATCTTTATTATTATCATCATCATAATATCAATGACGGTGACGGTAATTATACCGATAAATATAACAACAACAGTATCAACAATGAAACAGTGTCCATCATTCAAAAACACAATCAGTCCCAAGTATCCTAATGACCTGACCTGCGCCATGAGGTCATCTCCTTTGGTCATCGTCAAGTGCAAGAGGTCATTCGCTTCCTAGGTCAAGGAGGAGGGGGAGAAGGAGAGAGAGAGAGAGAGAGAGAGAGAGAGAGAGAGAGAGAGAGAGAGAGAGAGAGAGAGAGAGAGGAGAGAGAGAGAGAGAGAGAGAGAGAGAGAGAGAGAGAGAGAGAGAGAGAGAGAGAAGGGAAAGAGAAAGACAAAAAAAAAAAAAAATAGAAATAAAATACATCGGTAAACTCGTAAAGCTAGGACGGACGAGCACCCGGAAGGAACGCCCCCCCCCTTCACCTCCCACGACCACCAGGCGAGGATTATAGTGGGCGTGAGGGCGGCCCCGACACCCCGCCCACCAACGCCCGGCCTGGACGGCGGCCAGCGGGGAGACGCGGGACGGAAGGCTTAGGAGGTCACTGTCAGCTGGACTTTGTGTTTCGAAAAAGAGGGGAGAAAGGCAGGGGAAATAAGCTGGGAGTTATACAAATATTCATGTACAGATTCACTGATATTCACTGATATGTGTGTTGGTGTATTTATTACAATATGTGTGTGTGTGTGTGTGTGTGTGTGTGTGTGTGTGTGTGTGTGTGTGTGTGTGTGTGTGTGTGTGTGTGTGTGTGTGTGTGTGTGTGTGTGTGTGTGTGTGTGTGTGTGTGTGTGTGTGTGCATGCGTATGTATGTATACTTTTATCCATATTGCAAGCAGAACTACGAAGGGAAGAACATGAAAACACGAAAATGGCGGAACCTTTTTGCCACATTGCTCCTCCAGGGCATGGAGGAGCAATACCGCGAGAGGCCTTTGGCATACTCGCCTCTTTTTCCTGACTCTTCTCTTCGCTGTTGTACTTTTGTACAAACATGTATAAGGCAGACTTAAGAGCAGACACAACTTTACACACTAATAATGCATTAATACAAAAACAAATATAAAAAGCAAATATCCATACACAAACAGACAAATGCATCCAACGTACGAACACACACACGCCCGCAAGGTCCCCGGGGGCGTGGCGATCCGACACTTCCCTGTAATGAACGACACGAGCCAGGATGCATGACACTCGCCAGGCCGCCCATCTCTCCGCCTCTGGCGCTGACAAACATGTCAGACACGTGTTGCGACGACCTTCTCTGTGTCTGTCGCCTTCTCTACTTGCGTATTGTCTGTCATTGATTGGTTTTGTCTGTCTCTCTATCTGTTTGTCTTTCTATCTGTCTGCCTGTCTGTCTGTCTTTCTATCTGTCTGCCTGTCTATCTGTTTGTCTGTCTGTTTGTCTATCTGTCTGATGGTCTGTCTGTTTGTCTTTCTATCTGTCTGCCTGTCTGTCTGTGTATCTTTCTATCTGTCTGTGTGTCTGTCTGTCTATCTGTCTGCCTGCCTGCTTGTCTGTATCCTTCTGTTTTCTCGGTCTCCTTCTGTGTCTCTTCCTTTCTCCAAGTCCCACCATTATCTCCCCCTCACCCCTCCTTTCTTTCCCTACTCCCCGTACGCACTCCTTCCCTCAGCGTCGGTTTCTTTCCGTCTGGATTTCGTCTTCCTCTTCACCTCTTTTCCTCCCCTCTTCCCTTTTTCCCCTTCTCCTCTTCCTCTTGCTGCTGCTTCCTCTATGTCATACATTTTTTTTCTCCTCGGGATCCTCTGCTCTGTTAGGGACCCGTGACGACCCTCGGAGGAGGAGGGAGAGAGAGAGAGAGAGAGAGGAGAGAGAGAGAGAGAGAGAGAGAGAGAGAGAGAGGAGAGAGAGAGAGAGAGAGAGAAGAGAGAGAGAGAGAGAGAGAGAGAGAGAGAGAGAGAGAGAGAGAGAGAGAGAGAGAGAGAGAGAGAGAGAGAAGAGGAAGAGCAGGAAGGAGGAGGCGGGGGAAGGGGAGGAGAAGGAGGAGATGGGGGAGAAGAAGAGGAGAAGGAAAAGGGAGGGTGGTGGCGAGGGAGAGGGAGGGGAAAGGGAGAAGGAGTTGGAGGAAGAAGAGAGCAAGAAAAAGAAGGAGCAGAAGAGGGATGACAAGAAGAAGGACTAGGAGGAGGGTGGAGAGTTGCTGACTTTGCTTTTCGTAATAGATGATTATTCTTCATCTCCACGTTCTTAGTCCCCCCCACCATCTCGCCCCTCGTCTCTCTCTCGCCTCTCTCTCTCTCTCTCTCTCTCTCTCTCTTCTCTCTCTCTCTCTCTCTCTCTCTCCTCTCTCTCTCTCTCTCTCCTTCTCTCCTCTCTCTCTCTCTCTCTCTCTCTCTCTCTCTCTCTCTCGCCACCCTCTCACTCCTTCCGTCCTCCCCTCCTCTCTCCCTTCCTCTCCTCCTCCCCCTCCCTCCTCCCCATTCTCTCTCTCTCTCCTTCACCCCTGTTTCTCAGAAGTCGAAATTTTAACAGTCCGGTGAAAATAATTCAAAAGGATTTCTTTGACGGCGGCTCATAATGGGAACTTTACGGGACCAATTTTCTTCCAAACTTTGTAGCACTTGTCCCCCGAGATCTGAAGCGTAATTTACTTCGTTAGTCTTGACGAAGCAAGGGGAGGATGAGGGGGGTGAGAGGGGGGAGGGGGAGGATGAGGGGGGGTGAGAGGGGAGAGGGGGGTGAAGAGGGGGTGAGGGAAGGGGGGGTGAAGGGGGGAGGGGGGAAGAAGATGGGAGGGTGAGTGGGAGGATATGAAGTGAGAGGGGGTGAGGGAGGTGGGTGGGGGATATGATGAGAGGGGGGTGAGGTGAGAGGGGGTAAAAAGGGGAGAGAAGGGGGTACAGGGAGAGAGAGGTAAGGGGAGAGAGGATGGGGGGGGTTGAAAGAGGATGAATGAGCGGAAAATAAAGAGAGGGGGTTATAGGGAGGGAGGGAGAAGGGGGTAGCTGAAATGAGGATTATGAGGAAGGGAGGAGGAAAAGGAGGAGATGGGGTGATGAGCACACGCTTGAGAAAATGTAGAGGGGGGGGGGAGTAGGGAGAGAAAATAATGAATAGTGGAGACGGGAATGAGAATGAGAATAAAACGGAAGGTAAAAATGGAAGAATAGTAAGAATAAAGAGAAAAGGGAAAAGGAAAAGAAAAAACGAAGAAAGGAAGTGATATACAGAGACACAGACAGACACAACGACTGATAAACAGACACAAAAAGATAAACGAAAGAATAGAGAAAAGGGGAAAGGCCCGAAAGAAGGAGGTTGAGAGGAAGAGAAGACACAGGAGATGAAAAGAAAAGAAGATGAAATACGAGGAAAGGTGAATCACGCGAGGGAATAAATAACGTGGAAAGAGAAAAATGATAATAAAAAGAGAAATGGGAGTCATAAAACAAAGCAAGAATAGACAGACAACTTGACTGATCAAGATATAGAATAACATACTAGGTAGATGACAAAGAGAGAGAGAGAGAGAGAGAAAGAGAAAGAGAGAGAGAGAGAGAGAGAGAGAGAGAGAGAGAGAGAGAGAGAGAGAGAGAGAGAGAGAGAGAGAGAGAGAGAGAGAGAGAGAGAGAGAGAGAGAGAGAGAAGACAAGAGAGAGAGAAGAGAGAAGAGAGAGAAAGAGAAAAGAGAAGAGAACGAAAAAGACAAGACAAAAAGGAAAAAAAATAGAAAGACAAATGAAAGCGCACCTACCGAGAAATCACAGAAGACTGAAAGAAAGAAAGAAAGAGAGACAAAGGAAACCAAGAAAGGGGGACGTCGAAGAAAATGGAAAAAAGGGAAGAAGAAGACTTGCGAAGCGACGTAAGGGCGTTAATTCAAACAAAGGAAGCGGTGAATGGCCGAGCTGCGAAGGGGGAGGAATAAAGATGGATTCCGATGCCTTTCGGAAACCAACAGACTGGACAAGAAGGGAGGAAGATCTGCGGAAGGATAATGTGAGGAGAGAAGGGAAGAGGGAAGAAAGGGGGAGCGAAAGAGGAAAAAAAAAGATAGAAGGAGGAGAAGAAGAAAAAGAGAAGAAGAAGGGAGGAGGAGAAGAAGAAAAAGAGGAGGAGGAAAGGGAGGAAAAAGGTAACGAAGAAGAACAGGAACAAGAAAAAGAAGAACAAGAACAAGAAAAAAAAAACCAACCATAAAATTCGAAGCCAAGATTCACAACAACGCACGTGACCCCCCCCCCGCATCGGCCGCTCGACCAAGGAACCCGAACCAGGCTGCCCTCGGTCGCCAAAGGGGAAGATTCCGAGGCGACCTGACCTGGCGCGCTCCCTCGGTCAGCCCAGGGCAGCGAGGGACGGATGGGTCGCCCTTCCTATCGGTTCAAGTTGAGGGAGCGATGGGCCGGGAAGGGTGCGTGAGCTAACGAT
>NW_020871019.1:15000-25000 GCF_003789085.1 Penaeus vannamei | reverse complement strand
TATAAAATCCGTCTCTCCTCCGTCAATCCACCGTCCGACTCGCCTCATATATCAGGGGTCAGGATCATCAGGATCAATCAGGATGAAGACAAGTATCGGTTTCTGCCGCGCGATACTTTCCGGCTCGGGAAAGAGCGATTGCAAAAAGGGTTCATTAAGTGATCGTCTGCAACGAAGACTGTCGGTATGGCACGAGTTTTGCATAGAAATATAACGAAATATATTATATATATATAATATATATAATACATAATATATATATATATTTGCAAAAAAAAAATCTAAATACAGGGAGTTCATAAAAAAAGAAAAAGATGTATATATATATATATATATATATATATATATATATATATAATAATATATATATTATATTATATAATATATATATTATATATATATATATATATATATATATATATATATATACTATATATATATAGGATATAGATAATAGATAGATAGATAGAGATAGATAGATTGATCTGAATGCAAGGGAGTTTATTTCCCTTGAGCAAAAGGGTGACGCTTAATATCGCAGGAAAATTTTGTTTGATGGGGTATTTATGCATATTTCTGCGCTCCTGGTCATTCAAGGCGTTGTCATGTTGCATTTTTTTGTGTTTTGGTCCTTGGAGATGGCATTGATGTGTGTGTGTGTGTGTGTGTGTGTGTGTGTGTGTGTGTGTGTGTGTGTGTGTGTGTGTGTGTGTGTGTGTGTGTCTTTATGCAAAACACACACAACACACACACACACACACACACACACACACACACACACACACACACACACACACACACACACACACACACACACACACACACACACACACACACACAAACATATAATGCTACCAGAGTCAGATCCGATGCCTTCCGTCCCCTCAACCCTCCCGAGCCGGACGGAGGCTGCGACCCCTGCCTGCCGCTAACCAATCATGCGGCGGAGAACTTTAATCAAAATATCCAAACCATATTTCCCCGGCCACACGTCCCAATAACACCAGAGCTTCGCCCCCATAAGAAAAAAAGAAAAAAAAAGGCTTATATCCATTCAGCCCTATTCCCTCCACACGAAAAAAAAAAGAAAGAAAAGAAAAAAAAAATACTGACCCTTGATTCGAAGTGTAAACAAACCACTTTTGCAACCCACCGCGGGCCCCTCGGTGGACCAATTTGTTTGTTTGTTGTTGTTGCTCGTGAAATTTCATCTACCCCTTCGCTCTCCCCTTTCCTCCTTCCTCCTTTTTTATTGATTCTCCTGCACCTCCTCCTCCTTCTGCTTCTGCTCCTTCTCTTCCCTCTCCCTCCTACTCGTCCTCTTCTTCCTCCTCCTCTGCTTCTTCTTCTTCTTCTTCTCCTCTGCTCCTTCTTCCCTTCCCTCCCCCTCCCTCCCTCCTTCTCCCCCCCTCCCCCCTATCCCTCCCTCCTTCTCCTCCTCCTTCTTCTCAGGCCACCTCTTCTCTCTTTCTTCTACTCCTAGACCCCCTCCTCCTCCTCCTGCTCCTCCTCTCCTCCCCCTTCCCCTCCTCCTCCCCTTCCCCCTCCCCTCCTCCTTCCCCTTCCATCTCCCCTCCTCCTCCTCCCTACCCTCCTTCCCCCTCCTCCTCCTCCTCGAGCTGTTTCCTTTGGCTCGAAATCCTCCATCCTACGGGAGGGCCAGGTCGGGTCAGCCTTCGATCCCCTCCCTCCCTCCCTCCCTCCCTTCCCTCCCTCCTCTCTCTCTCTTCTCTCTCTCTCTCTCTCTCTCTCTCTCTCTCTCTCTCTTCTCTCTCTCTCTCTCTCTCTCTCTCTCTCTCTCTCTCTCTCTCCCTCTTCCTTCGTCCTCGCTCGGGAAGGGACAAAGGAGTCTCCGGATATTTGGTCTCCCGTAGTCTTTTGTTGGCTCGGATTAATCTCCAAGAGGTCTGTGTTGCCTCTCCTTTTTTCTCTTTCTCTCTCGCTTTCTCTTTCTGTCTGTCTGTCTGTTCTATCTGTCTCTGCCTCTCTCTCTCTCTCTATCTTTGTTCGGTTCACACACGAGTTCTCTTTCGCTCTCTGTCTGTCTGTGTCCTTCTTTCTCACCCTTTATCCCTCTCTGTCTGTCTCTTTTTCTCCTTCACCCCTTCTCTCCTTCTTCCCTTCACCCGTTCTCTTCTTCTCCCTTTCTCATTTTCTCACCTTCTCTCCCTCCCAACGTGCCCTAATCATCCCCTTCTCTCTCCCTATTCCCTTTCTCAAAATCTCAAAATAACCCGCTAAAGGAAGGTCTTAGTCTGTTTGCTCCCTGTTTTCCGACACAACGTTCATGCCAAAAAACAACAGCGCTTTTTATTCACAGGAGAGCAAAAACCCAAGCAATAAAACATGAGATCGTATGTATGACCAGTATGCATATTTATGATTCTGACAACAACATAGGATATTTTTTTTCTTTGCCATGAATATGTCTATTGTTTTTTTTTTTTTTTTTTTTTTTTGGCATCGGATTTTTCTAATTGTTTTCCACGTCATCCTCTTTTCCTTTCTTTCTTTTGTTTCTTTTTTGTTTGTATGTGTATTTTTACATGCGCACGTATACTTACAGAGGTCGAGTTATCTAAGACTTATTACTTAGGAAGGGGGAAGGTGGCGGAAGTAAAGAAAAATAGAAAGAGAGAAGAAAAATAAAAAAAGAATGGGAAGGAGATAAAGGAGAAAGAAAAGGAGAAATTATAAAAGAGAGAGTAAGGGGAAGACAAACAGGGGAAAAAACGAGAGAGGGAAGGGCAGGAGCGAGCGAATGAAAGGAGGAAGAGAGATAAAGCGAGAAAGGAAAATATAAAAAAAAGTGGAAGAGAGGAAATACAATCCCACACAATAATACCCAAAATAGATACCAAAATACCGCTCGACACTCCCGTGAACAGCCCTTAACATCCACAAATGACGACCTTCATATCTGCACATACGACCGCCGATAAAACTATATAAAAGTCGTTCGCCAAAATGCTGCGTTCATGCTCCAAAAAAAAAAAAAAAAAAAAAAAAAAAAAAAGACCGCCATGCGAGAGAGACCCAGCGGCCGGCTATATAAACTTCCAAATAAATATTGGAATAAAAGATCCCGTCCTGCCATCTATATGAGCGACTAATTTTACGTTCAGTATAAACCTCCATAAATGTGACATCCAGCTGGCGATTCGAAGGCGGATTTCAATGCCGGAGATTCGCCCGCAGACGATATATAGAGACGTCATAAATACAGTATACATTCCCCTATTGTAGTGGCCTTCTCATATTGCATACTCCCTATTGTAGTGGCTTTCCCGTCTCGCATACTCACCCCTTCTCCTCCTCCTCCTCTCCCTCTCCTCCCTTCTCCTCGTACTACCTACTCCTCTTCTTCTTCCTCTTCCTCTTTCCTTCTCCTTTTTCTTCTTCTTCCTCCTCATTCTTTTCTTCTTCCTCTTCCTCTTTACTCCTCCTCCTCCTCCTCCTCCTCCTCTTCTTCTTCTTCTTCTTCTTCTTCTTCTTCTTCTTCTCTCTCTTCTTCTTCTTCTCTTCTTCTCTTCTTCTTCTTTCCTCCTTCCTCCTCCTCCTCTCTTCCTCCTTCCTCGCTTCTCCTCTTCCTCTTCTTCCTCCTCCTCCCCCTCTTCCCCTCGCTTCCCCTTCCTCGGGCCCTCTCCCTTCCTCCTTCTTCTTCCTCCCCCTCTCTCCTGCTCCTCCTTCTCCTACTCTTCTTCCCTCCTCCTCTCCTCCGAGGAGGAGGAGGCGGGTGCAAGGAGAAAGGAAGGAGGCAGGAGGAAGGAAGGAGCTGAAATGAGCAAAGGAGCGAAGGACTGTCTCCTATTTCTTGGTCATTTCGCTTCAGAGGAAAGGATTGACTTGGCCGGAACTTGCTGGGATTGCTCGAGCTTGCTTTACATGTTTTGCAGTCCATAGGGGGGAGCTTAAGGGACCCGGATGAACTGGTATGTAATAAAGGAGAACGAGGAGGGGGAGGAGGGAGAGGGAGGAGGGAGAGGGAGGGAGGGAGGAGAGGAGAGGAGGAGGAGGGAGGGAGGGAGAGGAGGAGGAGAGGAGAGGGAGGAGTGAGAGAGAGAGAGAGAGGGAGAGAGGGAGAGAGAGAGAGAGAGAGAGAGAGAGAGAGAGAGAGAGAGAGAGAGAGAGAGAGAGAGAGAGAGACGAGAGAGAGAGAGAGAGACAGAAACAGAGACAGAGACAGAGACAGAGAGAGAGACAGAGACGAGACAGACAGGCAAGGAAGCAGACAACCACACTAACAAGAGACAGATAGACAGATAGACAGACAAACAGACAGACAGAAGCAGAGAGAAACAAAGGGAACCCTAACGCACACAAAAAGCCAGCGCCCCCAACCCAGCGAGGCAAGTAAGCCGCCCCAAACCACCTCATTAGCGATGCAGCCTCAACCGAAGCGAGATATTAGAACCAGATAATATTAATAAGTTGTAGAACTATCTTGTAGCATCGGCGACGCGGCGGGGAGGGGCGGCCAGCGGAACAGATCCACCGCGAAGGTTCCCAACACGCCCATCGCCGACCGGCCGTTCGCGGGGGTCGGGGGCGCCGCCGTTCTCATTACGTGCCTTGGGTATTAACTTTAATGGCTTATAATAAGTGGAAAGGCGACCCAACGGCGCTTGCGGGGGAGGGGGGGGGAGGGAGGGGGGCACGGGGAAGGCACCGAGCGAAAGATTTGGTCGAAATTCTTTTTTTTTTTCTTTTCTTTTCTTTTTATTCACTTCTCGTTTGAATGTATTTGAGTCAGACGATAGAGCTTTGGAACTGAACGGATCGATAGATGAATGATTAATGTAATCGTGGCGTTGATCCTTTCAAATTTCGATGAATGGGTGAATGAATATCCATGAAGAATTAAAAGGAGAGAGAGAGAGAAAAAAAAAAGATCTGTCGAAATGATGGAACCAGTCCTAATAAAACGAAAGTATTAAAACGACTTACACGCGGGAATGAAAATGAATACTAAAATATTACAAGCTTTACCAACCTATAAAATAAATAATGAAACATGTTCTGTAATTAGTACGGGAAAATGTTCCACGTTTAATAGATAAGGGAGATGGAAAAATATGAATAACAACAAAAAGAAATGAAAGACAAGGGGAAGTCGAAAAACGAAAAGAAAAAGAAATAAAAGAAGGCAAAGAAGCAGAGGAAAAGGAGAAGCAGGAGGGAGAAACATGAAAGAAGTAGAAGAATAAAAAACAACAAAAAAATAAAGATGAAAAGGGACAAGAAGACAAAACAACAAGAAAGGAAGGGGGAAAAGAGGAGTGAGAATGGTAAGAAAATGCAAAGGAATAAAAACGAGGAGGACAAGGAAAAGAAGCAGGACACGTTCTTTACAATAAGACAAATGACACATCCAATGCCTCCTGAGGTTTATCATTCAAACGCTAATAAAAAGCCCTGTACAAGCATGGGCGTTTCGCTTATAAACGCTAATAAGCCAAAATTTATAATGAAGGATAAGATCACAGCAGCGAAAGGCGGCGCGGAGAGCAGGTGGCGGCGCGACGCGAAAAAAAAGGGCGGCTCGGCGTTCGCGGGGACCCGGGACACGCCCTCCTCCCCGGCCCTTCGCCCCTCCCCCTTGACCCTTTCCCCCGAGCTCGCCCTGCCTCCCTGCCTCCCTTCCGCCCCAGGCAGCGTCCGGCACCCTCCTCGCCTCGCCTCCTCCCGGTGACAAATCCCCGCCGTCGAACGCACGCAATCGCCCGCCCTCTTTGCAATTCTAAGCGGCCGCGGCGAGGCTTCTTGCAGGTAAGGCAGCAGCGCCGGGACGCCATGCTGGGATAATGACATCCTTTTAATGAAGTCCGCGCGGTAATTGGGGCCGACTCGCCTTTCTTATTAAATTAGAAGTGAATAATAGCCTTATCTTGGAGGGAGACTCGCCTCTCGTGGACACTCAAGGCAGGCTCTGATTTCGGGCCGGCGCGGCGGACGGATTCCGTCGCCGTCGCCGTCGCCTCGTTGCCCTCGCCTCCTCTCTCTCCCCTCTTTCTCGCGCCCTCTCTTCCTCCCCTTATTCCCCTCTTTCTCGCGCCCTCTCTTCCTCCCTATTCTTTCCCCTCTTTCCCCCTTATTCCCTCTTTTCTCGCGCCCTCTCTTACTCCCCTCCTCCTCGCGCCTTTTCTTCCTCCCCTTATTCCCCTCTTTCTCGCGCCCTCTCTTCCTCCTCTTATTCCCCTCTTTCTCGCGCCCTCTCTTCCTCCCCTTCCTCCCCTCCTCGCGCCCTCTCTCCGGTTCCTACTTTATCCCGGGTGTGGCTCTCTGCTTCTTTCCTTCGGGATCTTTGTGTCCTATCTTTATGTGTTTCTTAAAGTGCCTCTTTTTTCTTCTCTCTTTTGCTTTTATCTCTATATCTTGCTGACTTTTTCTTAAACTGCAAGATGGGAAAAATACATAGATAAAGAGATAGACAGAGATAGGTACAGATAGATAAAGAGGTAGATACATAGAAGACAGACAGAAGAGAGAGAGAGAGAGAGAGAGAGAGAGAGAGAAGGAGAGAGAGGAGAGAAAGAGAGAGAAGAGAGAGAGAGAGAAGAGAGAGAGAAGAGAGAGAGAAGAGAGAGAGAGAGGAGGAAGAGAGAGAGAGAGAGAGAGAGAGAGAGAAGAGAGAGACTAGAGAGAGAGAGAGAGAGAGAGAGAGCATTATAAAAATTCCTCGACATAGTTGCTCCCAAAAGTGTCTGCTAATGCAACACACATTTCCTCGACTTTCACATACATGAATTACCAATCTACATAATTAATGAGCCAAAGAAATATTTATGAAGAGAACTTTTAATTCACACATATATGATACTTTTTTATAAACACTCCTACGTGAAATTTCGTAATGTACCCTGCACCGCAGCTGTACCAGTGCTGCATTTCCTCCCTCGTAAAATTCCTTAAGTAGGGTACAACGAACTCAAAAGAAAAAAAAGAACGAATATTAAGGGTATTTTAATGCATGTTCTTATGTGATGGTCGTCGTGTAGGCAGGGATACTGAACAATAGTGAATCATTTTAATATGGCGGCGGCAAATTTATTGTCCGGTTTTATGATCGAGAGAGAGGCGGAGAGAGGCGGAGAGAGAGAGAGAGAGAGAGAGAGAGAGAGAGAGAGAGAGAGAGAGAGAGAGAGAGAGAGAGAGAGAGAGAGAGAAGAGAGAGAGAGAGAGAGAGAGAGAGATGAGAGAGTGAGAGAGAGAGAGAGAGAGAGAGAGAGAGAGAGACATTCTCTTTATTTACCAGCTGATTTACATCATATGTATTACATACTTGGAAACAATACACCAATACATCTATACAAAGGAACTGTGGCGTTACCCTGCGTTGCCTTAAAGGGGGGGGGGGAATCGCTTGGAAGAGTATTGAAGAGGGAAGGAGAAGGGAAAGTGTGGGGGAAGGAGAAGAAAAGGGAAAAAAGAGAGGAGAGGGGAGGAGAAGGGGAAAGGAAAAGGAGAGGGAGGAGGAGGAGAATGGGATGGCGGCGGGGAGGAGAAGAGGAACGGGCGAGGGAGGGGAGGGGAGGAGAAGGAGAAGAGGCAAAAGGGTAGGTAAGGAGAGCTCAGGAGGAGGAAAGGGGATTTGAGGACAGAGGAAAGGTGTGAGGGTTGAGGAAAAATTAAGAAAGGATGGAGGAGACACGGCGAGGGAGAAGGGAAATGGATAAAGGGAAGTAGCAGGCGAACGAAGAAGGGGGACATGAGAAGACTGGCAGATGAAGAGGTGGGCGTTTGGTGGTGGGGCTGGCAAAAGAGGGAATATGAGGGAGGCGGAGGAGAGGAGGAGGAGAGGCGGGAAGTGAAGGGCGGAGGGAGGCGGAGCAGCAGGTGAACGGCGCTGAGGAGGCAGGAGGAGGAGGAGGAGGAGGCTAAGGCGGGGGGAATAAGGAGGTTATATTCATCCACTTACGAGTCTATCGCAACCCGCCATCGCCAGCCCAGACCCCGCCGTATCTCAACACTAAATTCGCCTTGTGGATAGACATGTCGCGGCCGCTAATCTTCGCTCGCTCGCCTCGCCAGGGCGTGTGTTACCCCCCCCCCCCCCCCCGCCCCCTCCTTCCCTTCCCGCCTTCTGTTCTGCCTCGACCCTGCGCGCCCTGTCATGGGCTTCCATCAGGGGCCCCTGTCAATGTTATCGGCCGCCTCTCCGCCAGTCAGCTGTTTGGTCCCTCCCACCCAATATATAAATTGTATACATACACGCATACATTTAAGTGTACATACACGTGTGTGTGTGTGCATATATACATACATACATAAACTTAAACATGAGTGTGAGTGAGTGAATGTGTGCGTGGTGTGTTCTCTCTATGTGCGTGTTCATTTCCATTTCTATTTCCCTCTATTTACTTCTTACTCCGGCAGGTGTCTTTCCAACGCTAGCTATTGTTCTTCTTTCTACTTTTTGCCGCAGCTCCTTGTTTGTCATTGTTGTGCAAGATGACACAGCCGCTGCCGATGCTATCCACACGAGTATAATTTCCACCCTATTTATTATATTCGTTATCATATCTGTTCGTTCCTTGCACTTAGTATCCGGATCGGCGTGTCCGTTTCGCTCCCGGTGTTGTTACTGGACGTCGCGCTGGGCTCTCATTTCGTGTCCCGGTAATGCACCCACGCTGACGTTCATGCACCGTTACTACTGCACAGCGCCGTTCCGTGTCTAGCAATTGCTATTGTTTCATAGTTTTAATCGCTTATGCAATAAAAAAAAATCCACTGCAACCGATACCATGGGCTATCATTGCATGCCGCCCACTACATGGATATGCATTATTTAATATATATTGGATATGTGAGGATGGGCGGGAGTGTTTGGTTGGATTTCGTCTATTCGCCTCTCTTTTACACCACATACACCCACTCGCGCGCGTGTGTGATGTTGGCATTGTGACGGTGTGTGTGTTGAAGAGAGGAGAGATTGAGAGAGAGCAGGGAGAAAGAGAAGAGAGAGAGGAAGAGATTTTATCGAGAGAGAGACGAGCTCAGAGAGAAGAGAGAGAGAGAGAGAGAGAAAAAGAGAGAGAGAGAAAGAGAGAGAGAGAGAGAGACGTCAGAGAGAGAAGAAGAGAAGAGAGAGTAGAGAGAGGAGAGAGAGAGAGGAAGATCGCAAAGGAGAGAGAGGAAGCTTGGATCGCAGGAGAAGAGAGAGAGAGGAGAGAAAGAGAGAGAGAGAGAGTTCTGATAGAAAACTTAAGAAGCAGAGAGAGCAGATTGAGATCCATCAGTTTGAGAGTAGCAGAGAGAGAGCCAGAGAGAGAAAGAGAGAGAGGAGAGAATTGAAAGAAAAAGAGAGAGAGAGAACATCTAACATATCTTAGAAGCATAATAATCCCACCGAGACACATTTAACCCTCCCCCCTCCCCCACCTTCCCGCTGCAGCCTCATCCATCACAAGGTTGCAAAATCCCCAACCTTAACAACGGGAACGTCGACCTTCACCGAGCACAAAGCCCTTTTTCACGCCTTACGGGAAAGGGTGAATGGATAGCCTCGGGAAGTCCCTGCGGCTCGCCCACGCCTCTCGAGGGACTCACTCACGCCAGCTTCGAGGTCCAGGTCCCGTCCCTTCGAGGAGATAAATCTGGAGGAAAAGGGGGTTCAGGTCTTAGGGGGAGGGGAGGGGAGGGGGGAGGGGGTGTTCTCTCCCTTGCTTACGTCACCACTCCTGCGCGGGATCTTCTTCGTTCTGCATTATTGTTCTTTTGTCTTTCTGTCTTCTTCTCCTTCTTCTCTTTCTCTAATCACTGTACCATCTTTTCCTCCACGTTCGTTTCCACCTTCTCCTCCTCCTCCTGCTCCTCCTACTCTCCTTCCTCATCCGCCTTACCACCCTCAACATTACCATTATCATCGTTATCCTTTTCTCTCTTTATTTTTCCTCCCTTCTCTCTTCACCTGTCACTCCTTTCCATCCTTCCCTCTCTCTTCTCTCCTCTCTTTTCTCTCTCTCTCTCTCTCTCTCTCTCTCTCTCTCTCTTCCTC
>NW_020871019.1:7500-10000 GCF_003789085.1 Penaeus vannamei | reverse complement strand
CTGCAATTGTGTTATCATCATATCCACCGCAACCAGCATCATTATAGGCTACGTACTCGTCATTATTGATAGCATTATTACTATATTCATCATTATGCATTATTATCATGAATACGTTTACAGTTATAATCCTGATACACCTAGCATTACATCACAACTGCTCATTATCATATAAACATCATTATACATCATTATCATAAAAACACAACAATACTTTATTACATCACATACAATATATGCCTATCATTCATTTTATCACATCTCTTGCAGGACATAAAGGGCGTGCATATCAGAGTTATTCCTAGTCCTTATTCTCCCGCCGGTGCAGATTGCCTGACGAAGGACCCAGCTGCCTCGGAGGTTGCAGCGGTGCCCGGCGATGTCACACGCGCCCCGGCTTCGTTATTGTCTCTCGGGGTTTACAAGCACGACCCCCTCGCCTGAGAAAGAGAGGCTATAACACACCCTTGTCATTCTCCTCTCTCTCTCTCTCTTTCTCCCTTCGCTCTGCCTCTTTTCCTCCGTGACACAAAGACAGGCAGACAGACGGACTAGACAGACAGGGAGGCCGATAGACAACGCATCTACCCCCCCCCCCCCCCTCTTCCCTCCCACGACAGACACTCCCTCCCGCACGACCACAATACCTCGGAGGGAAAAGGAGAAGAAACAATTAACCCGTTCTCACGACAAGGCTCTTTAGGCCTCCTGCGCCCCGTGGAATCGCCCTCCCCTTCTGCGCCTCTTCTTCCTCCTTCTCTCCTTCCTTCTGCTTCCCTCCTTCCCTCTTCTGCTTCCCTCCTCTCTCCTTTCTCTTCCTACCTCTCCTTCTACTTCCCCTCCTTCTCCCACCTCTTATTCACACTCCCATCTCTTATTACCTTCCTTTCCTTCCTCCTCATTTCTATTCGGAAGAAAAAAAAAGAAGAGGATGAGGAAGACGAAGAAGAAAAGAAGAATAGGAAAGAATAGGAAAGAGAGAGAGATAGACAGAGAGAGAGAGAGAGGAGAGAGAGAGAGAGAGAGAGAGAGAGAGAGAGAGAGAGAGAGAGAGAGAGAGAGAGAGAGAGAGAGAGAGAGAGGAGAGAGAGGAGAGAGAGAGAGAGAGAGGAGAGAGGAGAGAGAGAGAGAGAGAGAGACAAAACAACTCACGCTACACGTTAAAGGTGAATAGAACGTTTACACGGCAAATGACCCTAAACTTTACACCATGTTTCCCTTCTCTCTCTCATCTTCTTCCCCCTTTTCTCCTTTTTTATTTCACTCCATTCATCTCCTCAAGACAAAGTTGATGAAGCAATCCAACATAGTGCTCCACCACCTCGCGTCATAGAGTCGAATTATCGCCCAATTTACACCGGATTCTGACACGTAAAGCCCACAGGAACCCCCCCGCCCCCCGCCCCCCCCCCCCAAGGAAAGGGCGTGATAATGGGTGGTGAGCGAAGCCTTTGAGGAGAGACTCGGGCGTGAGTCTTCGGGGAGCCTTCTGCATATCGGGTTCTTTGGCGACTTCTACACGCCCTCGTCTCGTGATTTTACTCGTTTATTTATTCATTGGTTTATTTATTTGTTTATACATCTATTCATTTATCTATTTATGTTCATTTTATCATTTTATTTATTTATTTCTATTTCTATTTCTTTTTTATTTTTATTTTTTTTACTTCTGGGTCTCTCATTTCTTCCTTGTGTTTTTGTTTTTTGTTTGTTTTTTGACCTCTCTTCTCTCCGTTAATTCATTACTCATTTTGAATACTGATATCGGCCGTCCGGATATCCTCTCATTTTGTTTTCTTCTTCATCTTCTCCTCCTCCTCCTTCTTCTTTCTTCTTCTTCTTCTCTTCTTCTTCTTCTTCTTTCTTCTTCTTCTTCTTCTTCTTCTCCTCCTCCTCCTCCTCCTCCTCCTCTTCTTCTTCTTCTCTTCTTCTTCTTCTCCTCCTCGTCCTTCGTCTCCTCCTTCTTCTTCTTCTTTCAATTCCATTCACTGAGTGTGTTATATATAATGGAATGAACACCGTTCAAGCTTTTCTTTTCTTTTTTTCTTTTTTTGCCTTTCTGTGATATTATACGTAGTTTCTTAAAGAAAATGCACGTATAAATAAACATGAGTAAATAAATAAACAAACTGATAATTGATAATAACAACGAGGACATGTAAGTAACACGTTGCTAGAATTTGTACTCTTTTTCAAACCACCTATCCCTTCTTTACAAACACTTAATCTTTGTCAACAAGAAATAACAGCTAAAATCACCTTACCAAAATAAACTTGGTCGAACACAGAAGAGATAATATTAAGAAACAGAAGAGACGGTGACGAAATACAGCTTTAAGAGATATTGCTGACATAACCTCTCGTATTTCTAAGAACTGCAGCGAACGGGTAGACTGAAAGATGAAACGAGAAAAGATTGGGAGGGAGGGAGGTGAGATGGAGGACGGAGGGGGGAGGAAGGGAAAGCGGAAAGGGGGAGGAGGCAGGGAAGGAAGGAGGG